>JANRGW010041975.1:12500-29044 GCA_024733675.1 Psilopsiagon aymara | reverse complement strand
TGGGTCAGGTGTCCTGTCTCTGCTTCCTCCCGGCTTCCCCTCCTCCCTGGCAGAGCATGAGGCTCCGAAAGTCCTTGTCCAGACCAAACATCACTAAGCCATAACTGAAAACATTGGTGTTATCAGCGCTGTTCCCAGGCCGAAAGTCAAAACCACAGCGCTGCACCAGCTACCGAGAAGGAGAAAAATGACTGCTGCTGCTGAACCTATGACAGGGGTCCCTGCTAGCAGAGTCCTTCAGTTCCGCTTTCCTTAAACAGAGGCTTCGAAGCAGATGGCTGGAGAGCTGCCATTCTTGGTTTTTCAGGTAGAAAATAATTTGTAGGGGTAAACTAAAATTTTCTGATATAAGATAGAGTATGGATATTTTCACAGAAAAGTAATTTATATATGGTCTCCTAAGCATAACTCTAATGAGCTAACTACTGTAGTTCATAAATCAACATGAATGAAATCTAGATCAGAAGTTTGTTCTACTATGCATTTCCAAATACTTTTTTTCAGGTTCAGAGCTCTTTAAAACGTAGACCACACATGTAGATATTGTCAATTTCCAATTGAAACAAGACACAGCTACCCAGTTTGTGCAAATGAGTCTATGTAGAGACATTTTTTGCCTGTAGAAAGTATAATGACTTCCAACCTCTGCCTATGATTATTCTGGGACTTAGATATGTATTAAAGGATCTGAACAATCAGATCAAAATTCCTTGTGCATACAGACAGATCATGATGGAAAAGGTATTCATAATCAGATTCTTGGAACACACCTACTGTGTTTTGAAATCAAGCTATGGGTATATTTCTAACAAAAATAGAGTGCCAACAAGTATTTAAAGCCTAAAAAGACTTAGCAGAAAGGTGGAGGTACATCAAGGTAGCAAGATATTTGCCATCTGGAGCTACCCACAGGTACTTATAGATTACCTACTTACTGTGCACCTGCAGGGAAGGAAACAGCCATTTGCATTTCTGAACCGACAGCAATATTGCAACCCAGCAGGCACATGCAGGTTATGCAGTGAGATTTAAACTAGCAACATACTTCATAAGTACAGCATCTTGCTTTTCTATTTTATTTATTTATTTCAGCTGAAAACAGTCTCCCTGTCTGGATTTGTAGGGGCACAATACACTAGAAAATCACTTCAAAGTTCAAATTTGAGATTCAGTTCAGCAACTAACACTGGTACAGAAAAGTCCTTAATAATTTTTAGCATCTACACTGATCTGAGAAGTATCATAACTGGTAGCCCTGAGGCAACAAAACACACTGTATCTTGATGATTCTGAGCTTACAGGCAGCTCTCCATGAATCATCCAGATACTGTAATAAGAAGTGTTTGAATTTTTTGTTGGACTATGCTTATACCAAAAAAACACCCAAAACTATGGAAGGAACCCAAATACCACTTATATTGGCATGAGATTTCTAAGCATGACTGTTTCACACAATATTTCTACTTACACTAATGTAAATACCAATCTCTAAAAGCATATCAGGTAGTTTTTTCACTTAATTAATCTGGAACCTCTTCTTTTCATAGGTGACAAGACCAAAAGGGATCTACTGGTACATCAAATCACACTATCATATCCAGTTTAGAATTGCTTTCCTAAACTGGATCCTGGTTTTCCTTAAAGCCGTATTTTTGCTTTCATAGGGAGATTTTTCTGGAACCTTACTTTTCTTACGGTTAAATGCTTTCTACTTCATCCACAGTTTTTGTGAGATCTGTGCCAACACTGCCTTTTAGTTGCAACATTTGTCTATGAATAAATCAAGAAATAAAATTACTGTAGGTGGACAATCACCTAACTCATGTAAAAATTAATCTTAGTTGTAAGTGTGCTGGGATTTCACTTCATGCTTCATCCCTGTGCTCACCTCAGCCTTTGAATGCTATTTCATGGCTGATTTAAACTTAAGATCATAGCATATCCAGAAGGTGTGGACTCTGTTCACCAGCATCTCATTCATCCAGCTGCATCATGTCAGTATCAGTGTGCCTTCAGGGAGGTTGAATCAATTTACCTGTCTCATTGAAAATCACCACTACAAAGAAAATTATTATAAGAACTATGATTCTTAGTTTTAGGAGCTAATCCAGAATGGGGAACCCTTCTAGCAGCAACCCACACAGAGCAAATAGTGAAACCTTAAAAGCTAATCCCTTAATATGCCTGCAAGCCCCAAAATAACACAAGAAAATTCTGCTTTGCCTGTTTCAGATGGAAGCCAACTCTTCATTTAGAGAACTGCTAACTGAAATAATGCAAATCCTCCATTAATATGAAAGGAGTTATGTCACTGCTGGAGCTTTGAAAGGGTTAATTGTAAGCCATAAGCAAGCACCTTCAACAAATTTCAATGGTGTGACACCTTCTTAAAGCAGGTTGCTCACAAGTAGCACTGTAGAGCAGCCTGGCATTAAAAAATGTTCACCTGTGCTCTAGCTTGTATTATCAGGAGAGTTTACTTAAGGCATAAGTGATTCTTCAGTCATCTAATAAAGTATTTCTTAATACTCTAGATTTTTACATTTGTACAGCAATGTTTGAGTGCCTTTAAAAAAAGTTGCTGGTCTCACTGTAACCCTATGTAGACCTTTATGCAGTTAAACAAACTAATTCACATTCTGGCATACAGAATATAAGCATGTACTACTTACTATTTTTGTTGTTTTTCCTCAAGGGGAGCAGGAAGAGAGCAGCAAGGGGAGTTCAGGTGAATTCAAGTTGATTATATGCAATAGTTTTTCACACAAATGGTAATTTACCTAACTAACTAATGCCATCATTTTCTCATTTTTCTAGACTAAGATAAATTAATTCACTTCACACTTGCTAATAGAAAAGAGATTTTTTTAAAAAGAAGTATCTATCAGTCTTATGGGAAATTTACTGAACCTCTGAAAATGTTTCGTAAAATGTTTCCTGCTTCTTCCCTCTACAACTATAAATATGATTGCACAAATGTTTTCTTGAGTCAATAACTTGCCAATTTTAACAACTTCTAAAACTTCTACTCATCACCTTGAGGCTTACCCTCTTTTAGGATATTTTCTTAGAAATCAATTCTTGGGATGACTTTTTAGTATTCATAAGGATACAAATAATGTTTTTAATGTCTCTTTAAAAAATAGTTTAACTGCTTGAGGCAACTGTAGAGCTTTTTTTTTTCTGTAAGTCTTTCTTTTTTTTAGTATTTTCCTTTTAAAAGCAAAACTACTACAGTTTAGTGAAGTTATGTCACTAATTAGGTTTTTTTTTCCATATATTATAAGCATTCAATTTATTTAAAGTGGTCAGAATATTTTTTACCCAGAGGTGATTCATTCTTCTTTTTTTAATCAAATTATTCAATATATTTGTACAGGATCAAGTGTAGTCTAAGCACTAGATTTTTTTGTAGACAATTTCATTGAGAAAATATGGAAGGAAAGTACCTTTCTAGTTCTCTGTCAAGGCAGAACACTTTCCAGGTTTTGTACTGGTAACATAGCACACTAGAATGTTTTGTATCATGGTAGAATAATACAAATGCAAAATGGTAAGTTTTAAGTGACAACAATGTTTCAAATCTTACCATAATGTCTCAAATCATTGGGAATAATCTTGTCCACACTGTTGTATTAACACGATCCTTTCTTGATCATTAGGCTCTAAAAAATAGTTGAATTCCACATGAATAGTAATCTATAAAATAAGCACAAAAGGTCATAATCTGTCTCCTAATAGGCAACCTGGTCTTCTAACAAGACAGCCACATGTGTAGCTTGATAATGACATATCCCTAAAATGCAGTTCTTTTCCTAAAATTGTCTAGAAAATAGCTGGTTATTTAGATGTGTCCCACAAGTATATTTAAAATTACATTACCTGTGTTTGCATAAATACAAGTAGGAGTAGGCTGTGAACAAAAGGCCAATTAGGTCAGAAGTTTTTAATAACCTGCAGCCCAGACACTAATGGCTGTTAAAAATAAATGGCATAAAGTGGTCCAAAACTTAAAATGAGACACACCTTTTGTTCATAATTTAAAACAAAACATACAGTTTCATACACCTATGTCAACTGGAAAATGTAACAATTTTTTGTTTGAAAATTATTTTCTCAAGTTTTTTTTAAAATCCTTTTAGCATGAAGAAGTTTGCAAACCATTTCTACATCAAGAGGGAAGATTTTTGTTGTTTGTGTTTTTTAATTAAATTTAAAATGACAACTCATTCAGAATATTATTCACATGTGGAAAAACCTTTCCAAATTGGATTCCAAATTCAAAAAAACTCTCTCATGATAAATAAGAACATTCAAGTGGAATGACATCTTTCTTTTGCCCTGAAATTATTGTTTACTTATTGTACCATAAATATATTCTTAAGTAGTGATGAAGTGAACATTATAAAAGTCTCTTTTTAATTAGCAGAAAACAAAGAAAAAGATTTGCACACCTCTATGTTATAGCTGCAGGATTAAATGTTTCTGTTACAAATATCTATACTGATAAATGCAAAGCAGTAAGAGCAGCTGGGCAGAAATGGAGGGGAAAATTATATAAAAGTATAAACATAGTTACATATAAGCTGCCTTGGTTTAGTTCTAGACAATATTTAATATTATTGTAGCTACATAATTTCATAGTGTCCTTTTATGGTTTTATGTTTTTATGTGTTTATTAATAAATCTAATTAACAAAAATTATTAAGGATTGTGCTTTTACCAGATCTTGCTCTGAAATACTAGGTTGAAATGGAGCTAGGTAGAAGTCCATTTCCACTATTTTTCATCAAAACAAAAACTTTGAAGTATTTTACCTAAATATCACCAAAAAGAGAATGAGAAGCAAGAAGTTTGCTCCTGATATCCTTTGAAGTATTTAATTTCAAAAACTGCAAATCCATGCAACAACTCTTTCTACAGCAAAGCAAATGGATCCATATTATCAGACAGAAAATCTTCATGATTTGACTCAAAGATATTACAACTTTTTGCTCACAAATCATTAGATTTAGGGGCTTGAAGTCTTTGTGATTTAGAATGCATTTTGTTTCTTCAAGAAACCAACAGCTAGCCACATTATTGCTGTACCAAATAGATAGCAGATATTGGTTTCTGATTATCACAAAATCATACAGTGGATTGATGTTTTGCATGACTTTTCTTTAAAAAAAAAAAAAAAAAATCCATTTTCCTCTTGTTATTTGCTTTTCTGTAAATAAAATCCCCCAAACCTTCTCTTTCACCACAAAGTGTCTGAATTTACACTCAAGAAACAAACATACAAACTCTATTATGCGTATCTGAGGATCTGAAGCAGCTTTGGCCAAACCTGAACAAAAAGAAACAAGGTGAGAAAATTGGCTGATGATACAACTTGAGAGGAGAAAAGGAGAAAAAAAAAAACCCAACCAAATACACACACACCCCCCTTTATTTAAAAAGGGTGAACTATTCCAGTGAAATGGCTAGGTGTACAATGACAACCATTGAAGCAGAAATTGAGAAAGTCCTGGCCATGCCACTGGCTTGCTGGACAACCTTAAGAAAATCAATTTCCACCGTACTCCTTCATGTGACATCTTCACCCAGATAAAGTTCAGTTGAAGTTTTCCTGCATGTGAACTAAAGAAATCCATAGGCATGATATTTTGATCATCTCTGACAACTAGATAATGAGAAAGAGCATAGTGCCGGAGCATGTAGTTGGATGTAATTGCACATCAATAAGCACTGTAGATGATAAACAGAGAGCAGTGCAAAAATATACTGTGGTTGGCAACTGTGAGTGAGGAGGAATTTTTTGGCATATACAAGCAAAGAAGCTTATGTGGAGGCAGATGACTTACCAAAGATTTTCTTGCTTTTTAACTTTGACAGTGCTTTCTTTCAATGTTGATGATGTACCTGAGCTAAATGTATTGTTCCACTGAAACTATAGATGCAGTTCACATTTTAAGCCCTGTCCATTTAATTCATGAGCAGTAGATGCATGATGAAAATCTAAAAGCATCCAGAGTTTTAGTATAACTGTGTGGAAGAAAATACCTGCTGAAATATTTGTCCAGTTTGAATACATCAACTAAAACAAAGAACAGCCAGCCCAAGACAGCAAGGTGATCTGATGAACAAGAAGAGCACAGTCACTGTCTCATGAAAACTATGAAAGACAGCAGAGGTCTGGAAAGGCATTGACTATTATCTTCACATACTATTTGGAGTTTAGGGGAGGTGACACCCACTTCTGAAGTGCAATGAAATCTTGGCAAAGGAAAAGTAAAATATTCAAAGATCCATTTTTGTAATCACAGTTATCTGAGAGGCAACTTAGATCCACTTGCAGCCTCCAAACCTGCACAGCCGCCACAGTGGAATTCTTCCATACAAATAGGTTCACAAGAGTTGGTGCATGATATCCATGTGGTCAGGAAAAATCCAACTGACTCAAGCTATGTATGCCACAGTCTGTGCCCAGAATCACAGTCTCAATCAGCACCGAGCAGGGCTGTGGTTTCACTTGGGCAGTGCCCTCTCTGAGATGAGCAGCAGACCCAAGGTCCTGAGTAATTTCGGTTATTAAGGAGTCAGTATAACTTTTTTCTGAGTATAGACATGTGAGCACTAACATCCTGGCCAAATATCAACTTGGATAATTATTTTGCCTACCTAAATGTCCCCGTTTTCATCTGAATAAGGTATTCTTCATTTCCAAAGCTGTTATACAGTGTGGTTGAGCACTGTTAAACAGCTGCAATATTTCACCCCAGAGATGGCTGTATTTCAGTTGTGGGTGATGTGATCCAAAGAGTTTGAATATCAGTTTAATCACTTTGGCATCCTTCAGGAACAAAGTCACTATTTAAATGTAAGATTATTGTAGAGAATAAAATTGTCAATAAATGTAGTAATGTCTATCTCTAACTATAAGCAATTACAGAGCTAATCTCCAACTCTCAAAAAATAACACCAGATGGTATTTTTCAGAAAAGTCAAATGTAGAATATTATATTTTTTTGCATTTTTTCAGTACATCATGATGGCAAGTAAAATTATGTGAATCCTGCAAGTACAAGAAAAATCTGCAAGTATAATATTCTTCACTTCCAACGAACATCCTGTGAATTCATAAATATTTACATTTTGCAAGTTATAATTATGTAGCACTGGAGGAAAAGAAAGGCAAAAAAAGAGTGACTGTATATACAAGTTTATAAAAGAACATTCATAAATTAAAAATGTGCATTGTTCTGAAAATGATGCCCACTGCAATTTTTGTGTCTGTATGCCAAACTATAGGAGAGCTTCCTACCTCTCAGTTGGGTAAAAATCATACTTGCAGGTCGAACAATTATTGATTTCTTATTATAGTTTCTATTAATAGTTTTAAACCATTATAAGTGAACTCATCATTGTAGGTATTTGCTAAAACAAAAAGGTAAGTTTGCATTGCAACAGGATAATCCTCCTTTACAAATTGTCAAATGCAATTACAGATTCACTCCAAATACATATTTTGTGGAAAAGACCCCACAATTACCTAAATTAATACAGTTAAATGCTATCTTCTTATTGTTCAGGGTTTTTTGGGGTTGGTTTTTTGTTGTTGTTGTTGTTGGATTTTTTTATTAGTTGGTTTGGTGCAACAATTTATATACCAGAGGATAATTTTAGCATTAATGAATCTGAGTTTCATGAACATTTTGAAGTTGAGATTTCAGTTTGCATGAATGCTTTTTTTTTTTTTTTTCCCAGCAACCAGGGTAACTATTCATTGAAGACTATTTTTATTGAAGGAATCTTACCATTTTGATTCATGAATAATCCATGAACAGATGTTGATTTTTACAAGTTCAGTTGTTATTTGAAATTGTTTGAATACTTTATACAAACATATTGCAACCTCTGGGTTATTTGTATATTTTTTTGTTCTATTATGGTCTTCAACTATTCGTTGTAAGATACTTTGTCTCCTCATACAAATAAATCCTTACCACTGTAAAAAAAATGGTTGGAGAAGTGACCCAGGTGTATTATTCATGATGTTAAATCTGAAGGAAAAAAAAAATCCTTTATAACAAGAAAAATCAATTTCTACAAAAAGACAAGAGAATATAATTTGTGCAAATGCATAATACACTGACTGTAATACGGTCAATTCCTCTGAAAGTTCTTATAAAAATAAAAATTGTGCATAAGCATTCATGGTGGAAAGTAAAGGTTTTATGAATATGAAAGTTACTTTGATATCTTAATTAACAGTTGTAAAATCATCTTTTTCTCTCTCTCAAGTATTTGTTCAGTTGTATTGTTGAGATAACAATAAAACCACAGTGACAGCACCTTTCTTTTGTTAACACTTTTTACCAGAATCGCTTTTCTATTTTCCCTTAGCTGTTTCTCTGGAGGCAAAACATGCATTTATTACTCTTGCTTCCCATCTTTCAAGCATACCAAATTTGCATCCACACCATATAGTTTATCACAGAAGAAGCCTGTGAACACAGCAGATGACCTTATAACAGTAATTTTTACTTTGTTAACTTGTGCAATACTACACTAATTCCAGAGAATCAATGTCAGACCTTCCAAGAGGAAGGAGAAAAAGCTGCCACAACCAATAGACTCAATCAGGTTTCCAAACCACTTAGAGCCTGCATTTACATAACATGAATCCTTCCTTCTTATTCTTAAGCGAGATCACTTTTGTGTGCCTTCCTGGCAGGCACTGAACTGATATATATTGAAAAAAAGACCACAGTTGGGAACTCAGGGTAGTTTATTGAAGCTGCAACCTCCAGATTTTTCTGGCCATCTGTGAAGGATTTACATGGTAGTTCACATATAAAAAAAAACTGACAAGACTGTACTGATTTTCAACGACCTTACAGGTCCATGTTCTGGGAAGTCATTAACTTATCTATATCAAGCGACTACCTTAAATGGTAGAAAGCAGTAGCTGTGAGTAGGACCATGTGACATATAGGTACAGGTTGTCCAGTTTATTTATGAATCTAGGAAGGGCAGGTGGGAAGATTAGTGGGATGCCCTGATCGCTTTTTTGTTACTTTTCAGAGTTCATCTTTCCATGATCAGGAAAATCTGAAATTTTGCTGGTTATCACAGCTATAAGGAGCCTGGCTTCTGCTCTTGGGCAACAGCCCAATACCTGTGACAGCCAGAGAGACAGACATAAAACCTAAATTCTAAGCAAGTTAGAGTTTTTTATTTACACCTGCAAGACACATTAAAATTTGTCTGTTTGGGGTTTCTTTTTGGGTTTGGTTTGGTTTGGGTTTTTTCCACAAAATTTGGGCAGTTAGTAATGCTGTTTGTTTGGCAGCCATGCAATTCTTATTCGCAACTCTCCCTTATGTAGCATCTTCATATAAGCTTATATCTGAGTCATTAGCCCAGGTATGCTTATATGTAACCACAAACTCCAATATCTTAAATATACTAATCCTCATAGTTGATGGCGCTTATGTTGCAATGACCTGCAGTCATCTGATCAACTTTTGGAATACTTACTAGCTATAACCAAATATATTCTGATCTCTTATTTGAACAAATCAAACAGAAATTGAATACATTTTTTTATGAACACTAGCAATAAGTTCTCTTCTCTGATAATTTTGACATTAAAATTCCATTTTAATAATCCCATCCTTCAGGCTTTGCAGACTCTTAAGGTATTAAAGCAAAAATTATCCTAAGCAGTTAGATTATAATGTATTTAAAGATTAGACATTTCATGTTGAATATTAACTGCTCCACTTCCCAGAGAAAAAATATCATGCAGGCTTTTTTTTTTCCTTGTATAATTTATACATTTTTTGATAGGTTGACTATACAAAGTTCAAACCTTTTATGAAAAAATACTATAAAACGTTCTCAGTTCTGTGTTATATTGAAAAGCTGTATATAAATCTATGAGGAAACATTTTTTGCTTAAATCATTAGCATATTTTGATCCCTTAGAAATACTCTAAATGACTGTTCAATCTCAATGCAGCATATCCGACTTCTGAGGCAAGATTGCAGATATTTTGCTACCTAAAGAACTTTTATTAACATGTCATAAAAGATGGGACACATTGGGACTTTAGCTTTCATAATAATACAAAATGTACAAGCACTATTTAATAACTTGAAAGAATCTACACCAAAAAAATTAAAAATTAACTTCTAGCCAAACTTGTAACACTTTTTGCTGTTTGCCTAACTTATGACAGCCTATGGTAAAAGTGTTATTTGAGTGGGACAGAATTCTGTATTTAAAATTGACTGACAGGAGTGCGTCCTATAGCCAAAGTAGTTTACCTCACAGCTTGCTCTTGCCTTGCTTACCTACCACACCCCATCAATGAACATCTCTCCCTACACATGTGATCTATTTCTAGACATGATGCACGACTGCTCTGGTTCCTACACCCTGCACATGCATCTCTTGACTTACTCTTCATTTGCCTTTTGCTATTCACCATCTTTTTTAACTGTCAGTCAGAAAGCTGATGTGATGGCTGTAATAATCAAACATATCAGCAGTTCCATCCCTCATCAACCCAGCATGGGAAATCAGCTCTTGTGCACAGTATTTGTTCTGCAGTGTAGTGCAGTCTGTGCTGAGACCATGTGGCACATCACCCTGTGCTCTCTCTGAAGGGGCTTTCTCTCCACGGGGGCATCAAGGAGAAGACAACAGTAAAACTTGCTGCCCTTGCTTTCTGCTATACTTTGTGCCAACATAGCTAGCTTTGGTCATAAACCTATCCTGCTGCATAGATTCAACCTACTTATTTATTATTTGCTTGGATGCTTTTTTACTATGGAATGCTCAGATACAGGTCTGGGCTCAGAATAACTGTTGTTAAACAGCGGCTCCCCCATCTTGTTGATAGCACAGACATGGTACACTTGCCAGTTGCTGCAATAAGCACTGATAGAGCAAAACAAATATCCTTCTAGAAAGTCACTGCGGAGTAAGGATCATGCTTTAAGTTCACTCACTGTTGTTTTCTGAAACAGCTTCTCTACACAGACAAACCCTTACCTACAGACAAAAGAAAAAATTCTTTCTTTTTAGAGTTTTTACTTCTGATCATGCAACTTGTGGTATAGCTCAAAAGGACACCAGTCCTCTTCTGCTAGTTCTTTAGGTGGTGGAGATACCTGCTGACCCTCTTGCAGAGCTTCTTCTCCTCGAGGCAACCAACACAAGGTGTTTCTTCTCTTCTTGGAAAAACAAGACAGGGGTCAGCCCTGTAGTATATAAGAGACTTTTTCCACTAGTTGGTAAATGCCATCAGACACAGCCTGGACTTGTTTGCACACTAAATATACATCTTTTCCTGTACTATTACTTGTTCATTTTTTAACAATGTGCTTATGCTATTAATCAGAAGTGTATTTTGGGTTATTTCTGTACAATATTTAACATCTTTTCTTTGTCCTTTTCCCTTGCCCTTCAGTTTTGACCGTGATGGATCTAAGCATATTTAGGACACTAAGGGCAAACTAAATTGTTGTTTATGCTGTTAAATGTAAAAAAAATAATGGTAGGTTAGTGTCTGTACTCTGGAAAATAAGTACACTTGTCTGGACTTTATTACATATCTACTGATGTGTACTAAGCAAATTGTGAGGTCTCTGGTGAAAATGCAGTATGAAAGTTTAACACAAAACTTTGCAAGACATATCAACCTGAGCATACACTAAATAACAAAAAGCAAACAAAGAAAAAAAAACCTCGTACTTCAGGAGAGATGCTCCAAGAGGCTTCCTAAACAGACCCAGTGTAGCCACTAGGCTGGGAAACACAGATAAGTGGCAGACATGGGCTATCTCCTTCCTACCATAGCAGTACCTGGCACCAGCATATGTCCTGGCTTCTCAGTCAGTTCCTGAGGCATGGCAGCCCCTGAGATATAAGCTAAAATCAACTTTTGCAAATCATGCAGTTCATAGAGAAGTGCCTGTGAAATCTGGAGACAAGAACCCGCCAGGGCTTTTTCCAAGTAAGATACACAATCTGGTGGCCTGTGCATGGAAGGGTTGTTAATCCATCTGCAGCTTTCTGAATACACACACAGAGGCTACTTCTCCTGCCCAGATGTTTTCTGATTAATAGTGAGGTCGCCCATAATGCCAAAAACGTGGCCTTGTAGTTCTCCAACACTCTTGGAAAGCTACAGAATGTTTAAGGAGGATGGAAATATTAAATACAACATACGTATAAAGCACAATAAATCAGAAGAATTTGTTTAGATGAAAAGCACTTTTTTGTTTTTGTCAGCACAGCAATTGTATACTCCACAATTATTATAATATTTTCTGAAATAAAACTGCTGTAATGTGACTGCTGTATCTGACCCAGTCCTCTGGATTCAGCCCTTCTTGCTTTACAGGATGGTTCTTTAAAATACATCTGTACTTTATTGTATTTCACCATTTCCAAAGTCAAAATTAGAAAAATAGGAATATAAAATAGGAATTGGATAATGCAAACTATTACTGTATCTGTTCCTCAGTCACTATTCCCAAAGAAGCATGGATAAAAAAAAAAAGAGAAAAAGGGCTCACTTATTTCTGGACTGAAACAGTGGTTAAAGCTTCAAAGATGACTGAAATGTCTGACCCTAATCAAATCAGAGGAGAGACATTGCTGCAGCCTTTCTTCTCCCTTGGAAAGCTGTTGGCATCACCCTCATGATCATTTTACTTCATTGCTTTTGCTTTACAATTTTACGTTTAACCACAAATAACATCAAGAGGTCTAAAGCGCAGCACCAAACAGCTGAGCATTGTTCCTACTGTAATGTTTTAGAGTCCCTAAAGAGAGACCCTCAAAATTGACATGCTTACGGTGACCAAGGGCTGGTCGTACACCACACAGGGAAGCACCTTCTGGCGTCGTAAAGCGTAGCCGAAATGCAGCTTTTTTTTCCAGGCTCATGCAGCACCACCTATAGACAAAACCACTACATTTCGCTGGAGTATTTGGGAAATGGGAAATACTCCTATGCTTGTTACTGCAGGTTCGTGTATGCTGCTTTTTCCCCACTGCCTCAAACACTCAGGGGAGCAGAAGGGCTAGAGGGTGTTTAAACAAAACCTGAAAGTTTCTTATATATAGTCCAGCAAGAAATCTTGAGAAAGCAAAGAAGGTGAACGACAGTGATTGCAGTACCAAATAGGAGGATCAAAGACCCATAAAACTGACTTCTGCATAAAAAGTCAGGCAGTTCCCTAAGACTCTTCACTGTGAACCAGGAGCCTCACTAAACAGTTATTTTTGGGATTTTCAGGTGTGACTGTTTTCTGTAGTACACAGACATCAAACTGGAAATAACACTACTGCTAAGAAGTAGCACCCTTAATGCTTACTGCTTTCCTGTGTCTTTCTGCACATTTCAGGTTCATGCAATGTCAGTTCAACCTCAGCGCTGCAATCTGGGATTTGCCATGGTAAGTGTCTCTGAAGCAGGGCTGTAAGCCAGGGTAAAAAGTTTTGGGATTTTCTAATTATGTTTCTGTGCTTACAGAGGGAATCATGAAAATGTGAAGCACACACAGGGACTGATATCTCCTCATTTTCTGACAGTATGAAGTGACTTGTGCCTTGAGAGATATGAAGCATCCCACTCTCCTTAGTGCCGAACGAAAGATGACAATCTACAGCATACTGAGAAGTGAAAATGTGAGCCCAGAAAAAAAAAAAAAAAAAAGGAAAAAGAAAAAAGAGAAGCTAGTTTTCACATAAATAGGATTTCTCTTTTGCAAAATCCATTTTCTTTTAGGTTTGTTTTTTACTTTGGTTTTTTTTTTTTTTTTTAAGTAAAAAATACCACAAAAAAAAAACAACCAAACAAGAAAACACCACAAAAAAAACCCAAACCAAAATACAAAACCAACCAAAAAGACCCTATACCTGTGAGATGGAAATAAAATTCAAGAACCTAGACACATAGAAACTTGTTACAGAAATTAGATATGGCTTGATTTATAGCTAATATGAAAGAATGTTTCTTGAATTAAAATATTACTGATGGACCTTTCTATACTTGCTGGTTTCCTATTTGACTAATTTTAGAACTTTGGATGAGTTCAAATTTATAACATTTGGGGTTTTAAATTCAGGATTTTTTTTTGTCACATTTTATGCCAGTTAGTGATAATGACATATCTTGAACTTCAAAGGTGTCCAACCAATTAGAGATTCTCTTCAAGAGAAAATGCAGGGAGGAAAAATAAAAGAAAAAATATCTTTGAACTTTTTTCCACAAATGCTGAATATTAAGCACATTTTGAGAATATTTACATAGTGTACAATTTTCTTTAAAATACTGACTAATTTGAATTTTAAGGATAGGAAATAACAGCAGTGCTGTGAATCTCCTTTTTGGACCGTCTTTTATTTTTACATCCCTATTACACCATGATTTCATGCTACGTGTTGCCTATTATATATCCTAAAAATTCAATTTTCTTATCCCAGAAGGAAAAAGCTATAAGAGGTGAAGCTAGTCATTTGATCATAAAGTGTTGTCAACATGAAGGAAACTGCTTTTGAACACTCGGCTACCACCCTTATTTGTGGTAATCATGCAAATCATTGCTAATAGCTCTGAAGTCTGAGTTCATTTGGTTTCAAGTTGAGTTACAGTAATTGTGTACATGGAGGGAAGAAGAAACACCATTTGATATATGTTTCTATGAACATCTATCCCTGACAAGACCAAACAAAGTACAAAAGTAGTGCTACACCTACCGTGCTGGGATATACGAGTCTTCAAAATGGTGATCTTTATCTCAAAAACTATTTAACCAGCCTATGATAGGGCAGTTATTGTGGTTATAAGGCTTTCTTTCCTCGAATGATAAAGCACAGTAAAATACCTTTTAAAACAACACAGAAGTTATTGCTGACCAGATTCTGACTCTAATAAATTTATTGCACTCTATCTTTATACAAGCTCTTCATTCTTCTCCTCTTTTCCTTTTGTGTAATAAGTTTTTCTGCCACAACATGGATTGTATTTTTTCCTTTTCATTGATGAGGTCATTAGATTTTGAGGGATGCAGTTGAAAGATGGTAGTAAGTATGTAAGCCTTTTATTGTCAGAAGCTCATCAGTAAATCACACTACTTTAGATTGCAGTATAGTTTTGGCTTTGTTGTTGTTGCTTTTCCAAGATGTTATTATTTTATCTTTTAAACCACTTTTATCCCACTTGGCAAGCTCTCCAGAATGAAAAGTCTTTAATTTTAAACAACCCCCTGGTAGAATTGCAATGCCCTTCTTAAAATTACCCATGGAAAGTAACTCCATCAAATGCTAGTGAAATAACTGTTGTCTGAATGCTGGCCATGGAGCAATGCAGTGATGCAAAGCCACTTTAAAACACTCCCAAGTCTTCACTTTCTTCTCCTCTAGAGATCCACTGGTGTGACAGGCTGACCTCCCTACCTAAGACTGGATATATTGATCCAGAAACTGCTCTTATCAGCTAGAACTGCATTTGAGGTTTTGTGGGTATGTTATTACTACCGAGAATTGAATTTTTGTCTCTTTGGTATCATATCTAAAACCCTTTGGCATGCAGGGTGATTTCAGTGACCTTAAATGTCTTATATGCAGGAACAAATATCAGGACATGATTTATAATTAACAGAAATGAATTCTTAGTGACTTAAATACCCAGAGCACTTGCATCAACTGTAGGACTAAAAGCAAAATTATAGATCTCTCTTAACAGCTAATAATTTTGTAACGGAAGTGTAATGGAAAACTTTAAAAGAATAATTCTTTTTGCACTTGTTTACTTCAAAATGCTTTTAAAGAGAGAAAAATTACACACACAACACATTTTCAAAATTTTTCTTTCACCTTTAAAAAATGAGACTCCGATGCATTTTTGCCAAATGCACTGTTGCCCTTAAGAAACCACAGGGCATGTGCTTAACACAGTCTCAGATGCAAGAAGCTTAGATACTGCAATGTTTCTACTGAAGTCAGCGATGCTAAAGATACGGGTTAAGTTAAGCAGCTGTTTGATTCTTGTTGGGATCAGGATCCTGCCTGGAAATGTTATCTCAAACACTTCTGAACAGTTCTTTTGACTTCAGGGGTAAGTGGTTCATGATAACAGCAGCGAGCATTTGCTTTAGAAAGATAAGACTATGATCTAAATTCTGTCCTTGCTTACACCATTGTAAATGGTGTTTTTAACTGTAATAGCTCATTGCAAGCCAGTGAATAGACCAATTACATACATTTACTTTCCTTATAATGCTGCTAAAGCCAGTAGAGATGCAGGGCAGGCAGAGTCATTTGAATACCTGACCTAATGCAATTAGTGTGGATTGCCACAACATTGAAAAGAGCATGGACCTCTGGCATTTTATGGCTATAGAAGTTACTGATATATATGTTCAACAGAAGGGAATGTATGTTAACTAGTTCCTACATGTCACTGGTTTCGTT
This sequence comes from Psilopsiagon aymara, assembly GCA_024733675.1. Taxonomy (NCBI): domain Eukaryota; kingdom Metazoa; phylum Chordata; class Aves; order Psittaciformes; family Psittacidae; genus Psilopsiagon; species Psilopsiagon aymara. The sequence continues at coordinate 12,561 of JANRGW010041975.1, read as the reverse complement.
GAAATAAACAAAAGCTTTATCACGAGTTAAGTCACACTTCAGTAGACTTCACATTCAAGCT
>JANRGW010041975.1:0-7500 GCA_024733675.1 Psilopsiagon aymara | reverse complement strand
ATTTCTATTTGCTTACTCAACTTTTCCGCTACATTCAAGGACTTCAGGGAAAGGGTGTTTCTCATGGTGACTCTCTTGCTCTTTGGGAAGCCACCCTCTCTGGGAAAGGGAAAACTGCATACAGCAACATACAGCATGCAGAATTGTGACTGCAGGTGGCATGATTGTTCCAACTGAATTAATGTAATAAACACTGTTATTTGGATTCCTCATGAAAAATAAGGGAAAATATTCCTCTTCTGCTCCTTTTCTTAGCTCTTATCAAAGAACTGGAATGGGAATGTGTTGAAAGGAATAAAAACAGAAATGCCACCCATTCTCACAGAAGAAAGCAAGAATAAGGCTCAATATCACAAGGAATTTTATTCCACCTATAAGAGATGGTTGTTGAACTTATAATACCTTCATAATGTCTTAGTGCATGAAACAACATGAAGTTTAAATGAATGTGGAGCAGCATAAAGTGCCAGGGCATTTTGAGAGAAAGGGGGTAACAACCTGATTAGCCTAACTTAGACTTTTCAGCCAACTTTTAGAGGCAGATTTTAAATATTTTTCTTCTTTCAGGGGAGTTAGGAGACATTCACAATAAATGACAACACTAAGTCCAAAGTGGTAAGTGAATTATTAGGAAATCTAAGCAAAATAACTTTAGAAGCAACATTTTTTCTAAAATTCATTGCTTAAGGATTTTCATTATAAACTAGATGATTAAACAAACAAATAAACAAAACCACAAAACACCACAAATGCAATGATGTGGATCTCAACAAAAATTCTGAAATTACAGTTATCAGAATTTAAAATTACCAGATAACATTTGTTAAAATTAATCCATACTTTTAAATACTTTTTTTCAATAAGGACTTTTGTGACTATATCTGAAATGTGCTGCGTTTAAGTATGGAGAACTTTGGAAAGAAGGCCACAGAGAGTTCAGTGGAAAGGGATAATGAAAGAACTGTTGCCTCGGATCAGGAAATATTACTAGGGTGAGTATTATGGACACTGGCAAACAGGTAATAGGAGGATAAAGTAGATGGAAATAGAGAAATTAGCAAAACTAAAGAAGAAATATTCAGAAGAATGAAAATTGAGAGAATAAAGTAAATGTGAGACTTTGCATAATTTATTTGATTTTTTTTCTGTACTACTCTTTCCATTACTACTTCTTGTTTTGGAGAATTTAATCATGCAACTAAATATGTCTTATACACTAACCAAATCCTCCATCTCCAGGCATTGTAAAAAAAGGAGTTTTCATGAAACCTGTCATTTTTCATTCCTTAGTTATGGAGCTCCTCCAGTAAAAAGTAAGGCTTATAAAGATATATAAGAACTGGTAATATTCACCAGCAGATGATCTGGAAGACAGAAAATGCAGTTATCAGCTGGAAAATAGTTGCGTAAAAGCCACAACTGTCTGTCTGTGCATAATTTAGAGTTAGCATTAGAAAAGGAAAAGACTACCTGAGAACACAATCCTAATTCAGCGAGGGTAAAGTAATCAAAAAAAAGAAAATCATCTGCTTGCGGTAATTGCAAAGAAAAAGAAATAAGGATATAGAGAAAATAAAACTTAAAACAACTACTCATCACACTGTAAAGATGTACAAAAGACAGATTGCAATCCTTTGAGAAATCCAGTTTACATTGCTGATATTTTACCAGTTGCCTCTTTCAGGTCAATAAAGAGTTAAGATAAAAACCATTCAGCATGAGCTTTTTTCTCACCAATCACCTTACTATTCAAAACATTCAAAACTCCTTTCTTCCCCATACTTGGGGGCTATATCCTTTCTGCATTCCCTTAGCTAGTATGGCCCATTACTTTTATAGCAAGACTGTTTATTCCTGAGCTATCTTACCACAGACACTGGCCACATGAAGCTGCAGCTTACTTTACTCTTTTAATTAGCAACTACCCCACTAGCTGACTCTCTGAGTTGGCTCAGCCATCTAATAGCCCATCATCATAATACACCTATTTTTTTCTGATTATTTCCAGCTGTAAAAAAGCCACCTTGTGGGCTTTTCACACCTCAGGAAAGCCCACAAAGACTGTTGTTGTCCCAGTTCACAGGTTAGCAATTGCAGAAGCCATTACTTCAGGTGGTGATTCATGAGCCAGTGATGACAGCTGTCTTTTATACCTTTTTGCAAAGATGTTGGATAAGACCACAACTGGATAATAAGATAAACTTTCCCAATAAATCCTGACTCAGTGTCACTCTGCAGCAAAGCAGAGCATCATTCACCCATAAATCAATAACCAAGATGTTAGATGGATGTAATTTGCCCACTAAAGAGTGCAAAGAAGCCAGGAGCTGCTTCTAAATAAGCTTTTTCTCCCCTACCACCTGATAACCTGAGGTCTGGGCAAGGCTCACTTGCTGTCCTCCAGCCATCTTCTAGGATGAACACATTATCTGCAAATTTGGATATCTACCTTGTTCTAACTATCTCCAGTCAATTACAATCAGAAAAGACTCATGTTCTTCCATTTGCTCTTACATGTCAACATTATGATCTAGGCAAAGGTCATAATGCTCCAATATCCAAAATCCAGTTAATTGATTCCCTCTGGGTATCAAATCCCTCCAGCACTGCAGTTATTGCTGCATCAATCATATTGCTATTCATATCAAAGAATTAGAAGGATGTCCAAAACACTGAAACCTCTTGCTACTCCTCTCCTCAGCTTCTCCTCCGGCCATTTCTAAGCGCACCAATTTTCTTGATAACACATTTAAAATTCAATTTCCCTCATAGGATTTGATTGTGCCTATAAATCTGAGTCTGGCCTCTGATCAGATCCCTAAAATGGTCCAGGCCCCAAATTACTCTAAAAATTCCTGCCATACTCCCATTTATTTTTATCCATATCTTAACAAAACACCATCTTTACCATCTGGTTTGGGATTACTGTCCTAGAATCACTGATAACTCACATCAATTTTTTCTACATCATTCATATTTCCTTTAGTTATGTATATCTACATTTTTAATCACACTTGCAAGTATATCAACTTTTATCTTTTTCCCAGAATGACTTCTAACAAAAGTATGAGACTCCCACCCATAATATTATTTTTTTCCTTCTCTTTAAGTAAATAATCCACTCAAATAACAAGGTCCTTCTAAGACAGTCTCAGTTACCTGTCCAAGCAACATCTGCATGTTCATTCAAGTACAAGCTTTCCGATCCTTTGGAATTATCTTAAACCTAAAAAAACTGACTTCAAAGGAGACTATACATTCAAATATAAACAAACAGGACAGCAATTTGCTGATGAATTTCTGTGATTAAATATAACGAACTCTCTGAGTTTGAGAGATAGAAGCTTTGAATTGATGTATTTTCAGCAACAGTAAACTGAAAGACCCAATCTCTCCCTGAGCAGCTCCTTGCATTGGCTTTCTTCTACTTAAAGATGTTTGTTCACAACCTTCAGGTGATTTTATTTTTAATAACATATTAAGTACTCTCCCACCAGAAAGGAATTGCTGGAATCTTAGCCTCTGCAGAGAGCCCCTGATACAGTAAGGGAGACCTGAGTTAGCTTGAATAAACCTGTGACAACTATGACCTCTCACAAGAAGCACAAAAAAGGTGAAGAAGGAAGCATCTCTTCATGTATGATTTTCAGCAGCTCAGGTTGAAAGGGGACACACTGCAACGCACTCATAAGCGTTTTGTAGATGTCAGTGGAAGGACCGGTTAAGTGGTGAAACATAGTTAAAATGGTAGCTAAGTCACCACAGCTGGGCAAGCCAAAAGGTCCCTTGTTCTTAGAATCAATCAGTTTAGGCTGAGGCCAGAGGAGGTCAATCCACAGATAAAGTGGGGATCTATTTGTGTCCAATATCTGTTGTTTCTATCATGTAGTTTATATAAATACATACATATTTCTTCAGCTGTTTGCAAATAATAAAAGAGAGTTCACTGCAAAAGATGAAGTTTCTGCAGAAAAAAACCCACAATCATGGAATTTTGAAAATTAAAACTTTTCCAGTCACCTGATATAAAGTATGGCAATGAACTTTCTCTGAAGGATTAGAGAAGCTCTTCAGGCTAGGGATTGTGTTTTAATACACTGAGGACAGAAATAGCATCAATAAATGGTAATAATTACAGGGTGGATTTAACTACAACTTTTTTATTGCTGAGGAGCTCAAACAACAAGCAATGCCTGTACATCTATCAAAGAGAAATCAAAGCGTTCACCAAACCAGCTTAACTGAGTGCGTTTATTTCAAGTAAAAATTGTATGTAAATGTATATGCAAATTAGGTGTGGCCCTCAAGGTCCTGGAAAGTTGCCAAAGAAAGCCTTCAGTATTGCAAATTTGAACATCATATCTACCATATGGTAGTACCTATCAATTGTGAAAAGATACCAGCTCCTCACACAGATGGCACCCATCACAGTACCTGTAAAAGGTTTGGGGATATAATGATGAAAATGGATCCTTTTCAGTATTATAAAAACCATTCATTTTTCTAATCACAGTTTACCCATTAATACTACAGTAATAAATGCAAATACTAAGCTATAACTAACACACCTAGAGTTCTTCTAGGAGGATCTATTAAGCAGTGGGAGACAAAAAACAAGAATAAATATTTACATAGACCTTTCTTCATTAGTTGGTTCATTTTACCAGGAAAGTGTATCCTTGGAATAGAATAGGTACATCAACATTAATAATTTAGTGCAGATCCCTAGTGGTCCCTGCTGATTGCTCTTTGATTCGCATTAATAGTACCAAGGCTCTAAATAAACAAACTGGATTTCATCTGTTTAAAACTAAATTAATTTCTGAAACATTTATAGGTTTCACCATTGTGGTTTTACTCTGTGTATGGGTCCGCAACACAGCACTCTATGGTTGATGTACATGTACCCAGTAGTAACATAACATATAGAAAAACATTGAGAGCCAGCTTTGCTGCAGCAAACACATGGATGTCGTAAAGTATCTCAACTTTTCTCAGTAGTTTGGGGGTTCTCACTTCTCTGAAACAGTTTGTAGAAAAGATTTTCACTTTTGATATTGAGTAGTCATGCCAAAGAATGTTCCCGTTCTCCCATGCATACCATTAGCGCAGTGTACATCTGAAAAAATGTCTTTATATATCTCAGAATGTGAAAGTGCTGTGTAATTAGGAGTTTAGATGAGAAATTATTGCAGAGAAACAGAACTTGGGAGTTCTATCATCTGTTCAGTGCACCGCTTGCGCAGCCCTGCGAGGAAGTTGCACGTACACTGCACAGTGCTTTTCCTATTTATAAAGCACCGAGAACATCGCCGCTCTGCTGCAAGGCCCACTCAGTCAAGCTGTGTGAATATTCCGTAATGAATAACTCATTTGCAAGATTTTGACTCTTTGTTTATATATCGCTATTTAATGGCAAGGTACTTATTTCTGTGCTCTCTGCTTGAGCAAATCATGCGCTGGAGTTAATGGGTGTTTCACTTGCTTGGGGCAGAGCATGGATCTTATGATTTGGCCCAGTGTGAAACAAAGGTGCCCAGAAAGATCAGACTCCCATGAAGAAAAATGGTTAACATTGCACTGAAAATGTGCCTTAGTTTGAGACATTTCCAAACAAGATGCATAGATTTTGTGTAGTGTTTCCTGTAATCAGCCCACTGTGTTTATAATTAAGGGACTAGCTTGATTTTGATATAAGAAATGAACTCTCTTTCTCAAATGCAAAATTGGTCAAGGGGTTTGTTGCTTTCTTGTGAAGAGAGCATTTAGAATTTCTGTTCTTTTTGTTGTGAATTGTGCAGCGCCTGAAGTTAAAATATATCTGCCAAGCACACTTTCCGTATTGTACTCCACATGATTAGTACAGGTCCGCTGGTAACATGAAATCAGTTCAAACAATGGATAAAAATAAGTTATTACTAGGTACACCACATTCGAGATGGAAAAGGCACTAATGGTTGTTAAATGAGGTATATTGCATAGAAGGATTATATTTTGAATGGTATTAAAATTGCTTTGGGAGTGAATATTCTGACTAATATTATTATTGGTATATTTGAATTGTGGCATGATGGGGTTGTATTGCTGAAGAAAGATTATATTGATGGCTTCTTTTTTATATATGTATATTCTGAATAATAATAGGGTAAACTACACTTACAGTGAACAGAGTATGGGATCAAGCTGGAATTTGGAGAGAGAGGAAGGGTTTCAGAGAGAAACAGCATCTCATGCCGCAAGTAAATATTTCAGAAAAATTCTATTCTTGCAAAACCAGCAAGAGAATTCTTGTTGCAAGAGTGCAATAAAAGAGAGTGCCAGGGTTTAACTGCTGTTGCTGCTCTTTACAGCTGGAGACAGGTTGAGAACTATCTCTTTACAGAAGCCTCCTTCACCTGAGAAGATTTCCTTGCACACTTCCAAGTCACATGTAAATATTTGGTAGAAGTTTGCATACAGATAAACTGAGCCTCAGGCTCACAAGCACAAGCTTGGTTTAAAGTCTTCGTAGTAGTTACATACCTGTCTTAGCTATGCTTTCTAGTAAGTCCTCATGGTCTCCATATAGGAGGGACAATTTCAACCTGTGGTTCTTGCCATCCTCCAGTGTTGTAACCATGTTTTCTGTTTTCCAGAAGATGTGCCAAGAAACTTGAAAACATTTTGCTCCATCCTGTAAAAGATACTGCAGGAAATATCTTTTCTTTTAACCTACCTCTTCTTTCTGCGGTGTTGTTTGGTTTGGGTGTTTTCCACTCTTACCTTTTCAGTTGAGAGTTCTTTTTCTAAAATGTATTTTTTTTTCTCTGCTGTATTTCTTAGTTTTGGTACTGTGCCATTGTTGAAAGCAAGCTGGCAGACTGTCAGATTGTTTTCAATAAGTTATACCGCATTCAAAGTTAAAATGGGACCATTTATCCATGTTTGCATTTCTGGAATCTTGGTTTGTAGAAACCATTCCAGGAATGGAACTTTTGTTATCATTTTCATTGAAGCATTTGGCAGGGTAGGCCCATTTAAAAAAAATAAAAATAAAAATTAAAAGTCTTGGAGAAAAGAAATGAAAACCACTGCTGTGCTTTTTCAGTTCTCCATCTCTGAGTTATCAATAACTAAAGCTAATGCTGCTCCTTGTATTCTCATAAAATAGATATTTTCCTTTCAAATACACCTTCTCTTTCATTATGGCTTCTCCCACAAATTCGTATAAGTGAAAGCAAAGATTGCATAAAAGTTTTGTGTGGTTTAAATCATTTTAGAATAAAAAGAGTGAGTCAGTGGTATAGGTTCAGGCTAAGAATGAATTTATGGATGGATTCACCCAGCATGAGGATACCTAGCAGCTCTGAAAGACTTCAGTTGGTGTATTAGGACAGGGAAAAAGGTGTAATTTATCTCAGATGCCAGGATGTAAAATAACTCAGGATTCGAACTTGCATACAAACGAGTTCCATTTTATTTCCCTATCAGCTAAATGATGGCGCTATGTTTGCCACTCAC
>JANRGW010041974.1:34458-50408 GCA_024733675.1 Psilopsiagon aymara | reverse complement strand
AGCCATCAAAAAGAATAGCAGGACTACACACTACTTTCTGCTTTCTCATGAGCATGCTGATCATGCTTGTGCTTTCACTCAGTATTAACAATTCTGACTGCTGAATCTCCCGGCCCTCAGTGTGTGCGGGCTACCAGGCCCGGATGCCCTGCAGTGCGCCCTGGCTGCAGGAGGGCCCAGCTGCCGCCTGGTGCAGCGGCTGGCCGCTACCTCCGAAGCCCCCCAGGCTGCCCACGTTCACGAAAGGCCCGGCGGCCGCCGCCGGGCTGCAGGTGGCTTGCATGGAGGCGCCGCCGGTTCCCGCCGGGTAGGTGCAGCCGTAGCCGGGGTTGTAGGAAGCGGCGTTGCCGTAGCCGTAGGCGGGGAAGCCGTTGTAGGAGTAGGGCCCGTTGTAAGCCGAGCTGTAGCCCTGCGACCCGCCAAGGCACGGTTTGCCGTCGCGGACCAGCACGGGTACGGCCACCCTCCGCGGCGGCGGCGGGGCCGCGGGGCCGCCCAGCTCCAGCGACTTGTCCTGCCGCTGCCGCTTGCACTTGTAGCGCCGGTTCTGGAACCAGATCTTCACCTGCGTGGAAGTGAGCTTAAGGCTGCTGGCCAGGTGCTCCCGCTCGGGCGCCGACAGGTAACGCTGCTGCTTGAACCGCCGCTCCAGCTCGAAGACCTGAGCCTGGGAGAAGAGGACGCGCGGCTTCCTTCGGCTCCGCTGCTTCGGCCTCTCTGCCTCCTCCGCCTTCTCCGCTGCATCCAGCGGCTTCTTCAGGACGCAGCTCTCTGCACGGGGGAGCACAGGTCACGGCTGCACATCGTGACGCCGGGCGTACGCTGCTCCCGACATCCCCCACCGCCGGACGAGAGCCCCGCGCCTCTACGCACCCGTCGGGCAACCGCGGGACAGGCTTGGAGGCAGCGCCGGGACAGGCAGCCTCCGGCACAGCCGGTGTTTAAGATTGACCGGATCGGGCGGCGGAGCCAAACCCATCCCCGTGCCTCTGGCCCGGCTGCGGCGTTACACTTGCTGCACCACGGGGCCGAGCCCCGGGCCACGCCGCGCACGGTGTCGGGCACCTGCTTCGCCGCCTCGCCCCCCGGTTGGGCCTAAGCCGCTCCGTTCCCTGCGCTGCACTACCAAAATATCGGAGCGCGGGCCTGATCCGGCAGCTCTGAATTGGACCTTGTGGAGGCACTTCACGGGGAGGCGGCGAGCAGGGCTCAAAGGAGGGAGGTGGCAGCCCCGAGATGTGCCAGTCCCGGCTGGACATGTCCAGGGGACGCGGCCGCGCGTACTGGATGGCATCACGGGCACCGAGGCTCCGTGGAGCGATGCCGCACGGGCCGGGAACACACCGCAGGGAACGAGCGCGGGCGCGTTCGAACTGGCGGGGCGGGGGAGTGCGGCGGGGCCGATACTCACTTGGGGTGCGGGCCGCGGGGTCCAGCTCCTCTCCTGGGCCGGGGCCCTCGCAAGAGCCGCGCAGCACGGCGTGCACGTAGTTATCGGCGGAGATCCTCGCGTCCGCCTGGCTGCCGGGCGCTGCCATGGAGCTCAGGTAGGACAGCTTCTCCTCCTCCTCTTCCTCCTCGCCGTCGGAGAATCTGGCGCCGTCGGCGGCCGCCAGCAGGCAGGCGGCGGGGTGGAAGTGGTGCTCCAGGTGGTGCGGGAGCTGGGCCCCATAGTGCGGGTCCTGCTGCTGCTCCAGGTTGAGGATGTCTTTGACAGAGAAGGGGGTGGAGGTGACGGGGCTCGGTAACATCATCAGGGCAGCGCAAGCAGCCAGGCAGTCCCGCGAGCCCAGCGGCGCTCGGGCGGCGGCTCGGCGGGGAGCGCCGCGCCCGCGCCGCATTGCGGAGGGGGAACGCAGCGGTTCCGTTGTCCCGGTTCGGCTGCGGGGACCGTGAATAGACCGGGGCGGGGCGAGGCGGAAATCATCAAAATAGAGAAGGGTGAAAAAGTTATGCGCCCAACGTGGGGCTCGAACCCACGACCCTGGGATTAAGAGTCCCATGCTCTACCGACTGAGCTAGCCGGGCGCTGTTGCTCCGCTCTGCCTCTGCGCTACTCCACAGCGCCCCCCTCCCGAGCGCTGCCCGGTTCCCCGCGTGGCCGCCAGGGGATGTGCTCGCAAAGGGCTCATTTGCATACTTAATAGCATAGCTTTAATTAAGCGATCTCATCCCGGGAACAGCCGCTCCCGGGAACGCCGCGGGGCCGGCAGCGCCGCCAGCTGCCCCTGGGGGGTTACCGAATTAGCACCAAATCATCCCGCTTCTCCATTGACAGCTCGTTATCCCTAGGGAATTTAATTAAGGTAATTAACGCACACGCACACCCCCCGTGAGGGTAAACCGCGGCCCCGGCTCCGTTTCTCGTTCTTGGACCGAATCCTCCCGGGGCTCCGTGGGGGAGCTGCTCACCGCCGCCGCCAGGGGGCGCCGGGGGCCCGCACGGTCCTGCCCCCCGCATCCCGATCCCCGCATCCCGGTCCCGGCGGCCGCGGGTGCCCGCGATCCCTGCGACAACATCGGGGACGAGAGCCCGGCCCGGGACACCGGCGAGCGGGACCGGCCCTGCGGAGCGGGGGACCGGGCAGCAGCCCCGGGCTGCGGCTCCAGAGGGGCGGGGATGCTGAGCCCCTGTGCAGGGGAAGGACCGCGGCAGCAGCGACGGGAGCGAAGGTGCCCCGGGGGTCTCGGTGCCCGGCAAGAGCCCTACAGCCAGCCCCGGGACACGGCAGGGGTACGGTGAGGATAAGGCCACAGTGCGGCCAAAGGCCGCTGGTATCCTGTTATCAGTGGCCCTGTGCCAGCGGGAGAAGGGCACAGCGAGGAACGGGAGGAAAAGACAGAGGATGGGGATCCTGGGGAGCCCCAGGCCGGAGGGAGCTGAGCTCCACAGAGGCCCCCACACCCAGCACCAGCCCCGGGTCAGCACCATGCAGGGATGGGAACGGGACGGAGCTGGGCCCACACACCGGGAGGCTGAGGGCAGGGATGCTTCCTTGGTTCTTGCTGTGGGAATGCTGCAGGAAGAACCCCCAAAATCCCCTTGGCACGCCCAGTGGCACTGGGGGTGGGGGTTAGGATCCAGCCTGTCCCCACGCTCTCACACCGCCCCAGTCTGTCCCAGCTGCACTCCTGGTGGGAATGTCGGGGCACTGTGTGTGGGCCCCATCCCCAGCGTGACAAGAGGAAATAGCCATGTCCAGCCTTTCCCGAGGATGAGGATTTCCTTCCTCCCATTGAGTGGGGACCCTGAGGTTAGCACGCAGCTGTGGGGCGCTCAGCCTGCAGGATGGGGGGCCTGGCAGGGACAGGGGGGCAGAGACACACCCCAACACCCTATGTGGGGTGAAATTCCCAGCAGGACCCCATTTCCTTCCCTGCCAGGGCCCCGTGCAGCTGCCTGGAGGGATGAGGGGGACAGTTTGGTGGGGTCAGGATGGAGACGTGGATGCCTCCTTCTCTCCTTCCTCGTGGCTCCCCTTTGCCCAGCCTGAGTGTCCTGCAGATGTTTGGGGGCAAAAGAGAAGTTGGATGCAGAGAGAATGGATTCCCAGAAAAGGCTCTTCCTGCTTCTGGGAAGGGCGGTGGCAGGGAGCAGGGGCAGTCTCATGTCTCATTTCTCTCAAATCCTGAGAGTTCACAGGGGCTTTCCCAGGTGCCGACATCCCAGGGGAGATCCCAGCTGGGAATTCCCCTTGGAGCAGCCATCCTTTAGGTGACTTCATTGGGTCCCAGCTGCCTTGGTGACAGCGGGGGTCCCAGGCAGCCCAAATGTGTCTCATGGCCTTGCTGGGCTCCATCTGCCCCCTTCCTGTGCTTGCTAACCTTAGGATTAGGAGCCGGACGCCAGGCACACGTTTGCTGCAGTGATGGAGTATCCCTCAGGAAGGAGGTTATGGACATCACAGCGCAGTCAATTAGGTCTGATCCCACAGCTGCGACCCATGGGGCTCCGAGCAAGCTGCTCTACTGGAAGGTGTCCCTGCCCGGGGCAGGGGGTCAGAGCAGGATGAGCTTCAAGGTCCCTTCCAACCCAAACCAGGCTGTGATCCTAGGAGTCTATGATACATCCTGTGGTGACCACAAGCATGGGACATCTGGATAAAGGCCATGCTGGGGATCATGGAGCAAAAAGCCAGGCAGGAATTCCCCCCACAGAGCACAGTGAAGCCCTTCCTTGTGCAAGCCCCAAAATGAGGCACGTGCAGAGGGGTTAAGCTTCAGCTTCCCATGCCCCTTCAGGAGCCCTCTCACTGCTTCCCAGCAGACACAAATGATGGGAAAGTAGCTGTTTTCCCTGCAGGACCCATCCCAACATTCCTGAGAAGCCTCATCTGCCGCCTGCATCCCCATTCCCGCACCCTACGTGCAGCGAGGAGCCCACTGCTCCCGCCCCAGCGGGGCACTGATGGAGCTCAGCACCTGCAGAGCGCTCAGCACAGGACCCTGATCTGCAGAGCTGCCCTACACCTGCACCCACTGAGCGTGACGGGGGGTGGGAGCACGGGCGCACGTCTCCCACCAGCGCCTGGAAGCCTCCAGTGGTCCCCAATGCAGAGGTGAAGCCGCTGTCAGCTTCCAGCGCGGATGCAGCAATGGTTCCAGGATGAGCCTGCAGAGAGGGACCTGACACCCCCCCCAGCTCCTCCTTGTCCCCCCCCGAACCACCAGGCTGTGGACAGGAGCCCCCCACGAAGCCAGAGGTGCCCATTCCCGGCACAAGCTGTGGCCCACGTTGTCTGTCATCTGGAGGCCAGTAGCTTTAATTCTTCCTTAATAATCATTTCTTAATGAATCTGACCCCCTGAAGGGGCTGATGAGGGGTTCGTTTGCTGCTGCCATCTCACACGGTAGCTGGTTTTGTGTGATCAAGGGGAAAAAGTATCACGGGGGTGTGATGGGACCATTCTCCCAATGCTGATCCCACCATCATCCCCACTCCCATGGGATGACGATGGGGCCTCCCAGGCCCTTCTCGCCCCAGACCCAGACCCGTGGGCTCCAAACTCAGGAGCTGCTGATCCAGGCAGAGCCACATTGGCTACCGCTGCTCTGCCACTGTCTGACCTTGCTCCAGGCCCCCCTGGCCGAAACCAGGGCAGGACATGGCCCATGAGGCCCCACACTGAGACCTGCCATAATTGGCAGCCCTGAATTAGTGTAACCATACCCTCATTAGCAACAACACACACACACGGCCTCATTTTCTCCTCTCAACAAGCCCACGGAGCAGACAAACATGGGAAGGCGCTGCTCTGCCTCTCCTGGTCCCCTTCTCACCACCTGAGGCCGCTGAACTCATTGCACTTGTGCAGCAGAGAATGGTGCTGGCACCCTCATCCCCACCACATGGGGAGATGATGACTCTCAGCACTACACCACATGGAGCAGCCCAGGATCCGATGGACCGGTGGAGCAGAACTGTCCCCTCCTCCCCTTCTGCTTTTGCTGCCATTTAACCCAACTGTCCCAGAAGTGGCTGTAAATGTGGAGCAGCTCCATCCTCTGCTCCAGCAGTCCGAGGCCCGGGAGCTGCCCCCGCTGCTGCCCACTTGGCACCGCACTGGGCTGAGGAGCTGCATCGCTCTGGGTCTAAGTAACTGCAGGGCACAGGCTGGAAACTCGAAGGCTGAAAGGCTGCGAACAGACTGATAGGAGCCTTTGAAGCATGCAAAGGCCCGGGACAAGGAGGGAGCAGCTCTCCCACCTTCCCATAGGCGTCAGCCTCTTTGGTAGCCCCATCCCAGGCTCTGTGCAGGTTGAGCCCTCCTGGGTGTCCAGGGGAAGCCAGAGTAACCCCAAACCCACCCCTGGGACCCTGGGGGACCCCGCTCCTTCCTCAGACCCCAATCACGAGGCCTGTGGGCAGCAAGAGGGGGGCCCCAGGGCTGCTGGGTTGTGTCCCCCCAGATGGCTGCAGGGTCTCCCGCAGTGTCTGCAGGCCCATGGGCTCCCCTGGGGAGGGTTCTCGCTGGCACCAGGAGGGTTTCAGTACCCGATGAGCCACACGTGCACTGGGGCCATGCTTCCTCCCGCGGCAGCCCTGAGCCTTTCCGCTGCTCTTCCGCCAATCCCAGGGCTGTCGGCTGCCTTCCTGCCCTGCCGCCCCCTTTCCTGCCCACACTCCCAGTGGTCCCGGATTTCCCTGCAGTGCCAGAACCCTCCATCCTCCCCACGGCTCTTTGCTGGGACAGGGGGACCTGCCTGCAACAGTGTCCACAAACACCATTCCAGGACAGAGCCCCAATGCTGCTGTGGAAGAGGCCCAGCTCAGACAGGGAATTTCAGGGGTCTGTGTTTCTCCACCCATTTTCTTCCAGCTCAGAGATAATGACATCAAAAGGAGCAAGGCTCCTTCGGGAGCTCCCCTGAGGAGCTGCAGTTCTTTGACTCCCATCACTTTTGGGGACCTATCACTAATGCAGCCTTGAGCCGCAGCAGGGACCACGCAAGGGGTGGGAATGAGGATCACGGATGCCCCCAGCACAAACCGCTGCTGTTGCTGGGGGCCGAGGGTCCCCCACAGCTCTGCAGAGCTGACCCTGCTCCATTCTGCAGCCCCCCTCAGGTCAGGAGGGTGATCCCAAGGGTGCCACCCAAACCGCTCCGGTGTGCGGCAGCCCCGGAGTGCAGCAGCAGGGCCGGGGGGGCCCAGGGAGCAGCAGCAGGATTGGACCTGCACAGGCACCCCCATGACCCAGGCAGCCACAATGGAGCATGAGCAAAGAGGGGAAGGCAAAAAGGATTCCTTTTCCTTCCTCCTGGAGTGAGCTGTGTCCCTGCTCCATATCACAGCCCCTGTGGTCCGGGTTCCCCGCCCCCCCCCGGGACCCCTTAGGGTGAGGATAGGGAAGCGCTCCTTATCTCCCTTTTTAGGTGATGCAAGGTTTGCTCATCACCACTGCTCCCCAGGGCCGCTGTTGCAGTGTCACCTCCCCGACAGCTCCTCCCCGCTGCAGGGGTGATGGCCCATCCATATGTTTCATCCCTTCCTGCCCCGCAGCTGCTTGGCCAAGACCCTCCAGGGTTTTCCCCCTTATTTCCAGTGCAGCTGGGGCCATCCCAGGGGACAGAGGGGACGGCAGAGGTCCGCTGCACACCAAGCGCTGGAAGCAGGGCTGTTGGCTGCCCTGTGCCAGCCAGGAATAAGTGGATTAGGAACCAATCTCATTATCACTGGTGGCTGCTTCCAGAGGGCTGCAGGATGGGGACAGGGGTGAGGACACAGGGCAGAGCGTGGCCGTGGTGCTTTGGCTGCTGCCAGCGCTGCAGCACCCAGCTTTAATGAGCTGGGAGGTCAATTAGTGCTAATTCATGTTAATGAGTCAGAGGAGCTGAGAGACCGCCCCCCCCTCTGCCGCCCAACTGGGATGCGCAGGGCCTGGTTGGTGCGGGGCACAATGGTGTGAGTGTGCACGCATGGGTGTCTGTGTCTGCATGCGCACACAGAGCTGGGCACCCACATTGCCCTGTACGGGCGCACACGATGGGAGGAGGGATGTGGAGTTCGCTGCGGGTGATTCACCCTGTTCCTCAACTTCGTTGCCCTGCAGCAAGGGCTGAGACCCCAGAGGAAGCGGCAAGAATTTCCAAACAGGCTTGGGAAAATTCCCCACCAGGAATTCCTCCGCTCTCCAGGGTCCAAACACAGCTCTTTGGGTGTGAAGAAGCCCCATGGGCAGCAGCAAGGCCAGGGGGAGCAGCATTGGGCTCTGCTGCAAGGAGGGAAGAGGATGGGAAACATGGCATGGTTGGATCCAGCCACAGTTGAGCCCCTCTCCGGGCTGGGGGCTGAGCAAGGGACGAAGCTGCTCCATCTCACACCAGTTTAGTCAATTTGGCCTCCCAGTGCGTGCTGCTGTCGGCTTCTGTGGTTTCTTTCTCCTTAAAACAGGATTGCATCCACAAAACCACAAAAAAGGCAAACCCTTAATTCTGTAAATCCTATGCTGAAGGCCTCAGAGTGCAGCACAGGCTCGGGGTACCCCTGGTCAGGTACAGCTCAGTGTCTTTATGGGGGTGTTGCAGCCACCACATCAGCTCTGCAAACGGGACCAAGATGAAATCAGCCGCATACCAGAGCAGTCCATCACCTCTGCCAGGGCAGCAGCGATGCTCCATCCTCCTGGGGCAATGGCACCACAGTGAGGGCCACGCCAGGGCGGCGACACATGGCACACACTGAGGCCTTGGGCTGCCACCAGATGAGGGAAGCAGGGTCTGTGTCCCCATGATGGGGCTGAGCTGATGCCTCCCCCGCTCCCAGCCATCTGGCCGGGCTGTATTAAAGGCCTGGAGAAGCTGCAGAGAACCGAGGTCAGGGCAGTGATGCAGTGGGGATGGGGTCAGCTTGCACCCCCTTCTCCTTCCCTGGTCACCCTCTTATGTCTCCAGTGGGACCCAACTGTCCAGAGCAGGGACTGCTCTTCGGGATGTCCTTGGAGCCCAAATGAGAGCCCAAAGCAAGCCCCAGCCCCGACTGGCGCGATGTGCTGGGTGGACTCTGCACCACAGCAGCATTACCGCAGCCCGGCAGCACCAGCAGAGCTGAGCAGAAGGGCTGCACCGTGTCTTGAGGAAAAGTTGCCCGTGCCCTCAGCACTGCCGGGGACACGCAGGGCATCCGCCACCAGCACAAAGGGAGCACAGAGCCCCCAGACCCCCGCGGATACCCCAGGGTATGGTCGGGAGGCACAGCGCGCATCCAGAGGTGCCGCTGCTGCCCAACCCGGGCACACGGCGCAGTGCCAAAACCGTGCGCGCGCATGAGCACAACGTGCATGTGAGTCCCCGCAGGCAGCTGCCTGCATGCCATCGGGGGGTCAGGGTCAGTGGGGCACTCCAGCACCCGAGGCTCTGCTTCAGCTGAGCTGCTTTGCTGCGGGACGCAGCGCCACGGCGCTGACAGCGGCTGAGGCCACAACAAGGTGCTGTGCTGCAGCTCCCTGGGGCTGCGATGATCTCACTGCCCTCACCGACTGCAGCCACCGCACACCGGCATCCAAGAACCCGGCCAGGGCCCACCCTGCCACCAACAGGCAGGGAGCAGTCAGGGAGGACACAGGCACCGTGCAGCGGGACAGTGCAGCCCCCCAAGAGGGCTGTCAGATGCTGGGGCTTCTGCAGGCTCTTGGTGAGGCTGAAAAGGAAAAGCTGCCGCAGTTAAAAGTTAACATGGAGACAAAGCAGAGCCGGGCTGGTAACGTCAGCGCAGCCGCACCAATGCAAACAGCACTGGCTTTATGGCAGCCCAGCCCTGATAAAGGGGTGAGTGGCTCCATCTCCAGCTGCCGCCTCTCCCTGCAGTGCCGCTCCCCTTGGCACTGTCATCCCCACCAGCGCCCGTGTCCATTCTTGCACACACATGTGCAAGGCAGCAGGAACATGCTGGTGCACTGTGGACTGGGAATGGGGTGAATCCAGACCTAGGATGAAGGCAGACCTGAGGTGAATCCAGACCTGGGGTGAAGGCAGACCTGGGCGCAACCCAGTCTTGGGGCACACCAGCAGCAACGCAGGGCCCATCACCGTGCACCCCTGTGCCCGCAGCCGCCCACATCTCGCATCCCGCAGCCGTTGCCATGGCTACGGCCATGCAAGTCTGGGTGAAATGCATCCTCCGGAGCAGCCGCAAGCCATGGGGGTTGGGAGGGCACCACTGCTCTGCTGCATGCCACTGAAGTATGATGAGTACACTATAGTGAGGATCCCCCCCATGCCAGAGGGTTGCCAGCACTGAGCAAGCCTGAGGATGGGGTTTCAGAGAGCAGCAGCTGCCTCCAGCCCATGTGCCCCCAACCAGAGCATCCCACCAGCTCTTGGGAGGCAGAGAGTGGAACCAGCACTCCTGGAAGGCAAAGTGCTCCCCAAGAACCTTAGCACGAGGCTGGGGCACAGAGCAGCCTTCTGGGGCCCATCACCAGGGTGTCTGGGCTGCCCAACCATCTGGCTCCTGCCCAGCCCCGCTCTGGGGCCACTTTCGGTTTTGCTCCAAGGTAGAGGGGAATTCTGTTCCTGCCAATTAAGCAATCTAGGGACAGCAGGGGAGGAGGGAGGGTATTTCTGATGGAAAGTTCAGACAATCCCAGCGCTGCGTCATTCCCTGATGAGCTCTGCTCCCAGCTCCCACCCCACATCCCACCCTATGGGGACTGAGCCCCTGCCCCATCTCACCTGCGTGGGAACTTGGGGAGAGGCTTTTCCTGGCACCCCAGGCTTTGCTGGGGGTGACGGTACCCCTGGTGGCACAGCCCCGGTAAAACATCCAGGATCTCCTGGTAGAGGGAGAAGCAATGAAAGGGTTAATGGCATCAACGCAGGCTCCTGATGAGGCTTTAACGTTAATAATCCATTAAGATGAGTGGGGCTGGAGTTTGCATCTCTCTGTTTGGATAACAAAAGATGACACAAACCCTCTCATCTCCCCCATTCCCTCCTCCACCCCTCCAGCGCTCCCCATCCCTCCATCCAGGCTGGGTGCCTGCGTTCTTCCTGCTGCCCATCCGTCCATCCCAGTCCCTTCCCCCATGCTGTCCTCTGCACACACTGGCCTCTTCTCTCTGCCTGGGCCCGTCAGATGTCGCTGAAAGGGAACAATGCAACGTATTGTCTCTCCCCGCTCGCAGGCATCAAAATCAGCAGCGCAACAAAAGGACACATTGACTTGCTGGGAGAAAGAGGCCCACACATCCCTGGCTGCCCCAGAGCATCCCAGCGCTGAGCCTCTGGCCTGGGTTTGCCACGCGGCTGCCTCATGATGCGGTTGGGTGGATGTCACTGGCCCTGGGACTTGGGCAAGAGGGGTCACCAGGATGGGCTGGGGGTCACCAGGATGGGATGGGGGTCACCAGGATGGGATGGGGGTTACCACAAATGGGCTGGGGGTCACCAGGATGGGCTGGCCGTGCCCCGTTGCTAGGGTATGTCCTTGTGATCAGCGCTGTGGCTGTGCATGTATGAGATGCTCGCTGGACTCACACCCACCTCTGCAGCCCCCAGGAGATGTGAGTCTCATCCAGGGTTGTACCCTCTGAGATCAGGGAAGGAACCAGCACGGCTGGGTTCAGGGAGCACCAAGCGGTGTGGCCATCCCCAAAGCACACATCCTCCTGCTCGCTTCCCACTGCGTGCCCCAGCTGTGGCATGGGGACAGCTCCTGTGCACCTCCACACGCAGCTGCGGATGAAATAGGATGGGAAAACCTCCACTTGGACTGAGCAGTGCTTTTGTTACCATTATAAACCCCTTTTAATGAGGAAGGAGGCTTTGAAACACAGTCCCTGCTAAGTACCCAACCAGGGGACTCCACCAGCAGCCCCAGCCAGGGCGGCAGGGAGCAGGGCACCCATCCACCCTACCATCTCTACTGCCAGCTGGATGCTGCGGCCTCTTTGCTCTCTGGACACCCACTCACAGCCACTCTGCTCTCCTAATGCAGCTGAACCGGCTTGCTCAGGGTCAGAGAGCCCTTTATCAGCACCGAAATGCAGCCTGCAGCGGGATGCAGGAGACAAGGCGTGTGGGATGAGCATCCCGCCTGGGTGAGGATTGCGTCGGGTTCCTGTTCTCCCAGGAGCAGTCCAGAGAGCAGTGGGCTGGGAATAGCGATGTAGGGGCTCCTGGCAGGGGGTTGAGCCCCAGAAACTCCTCCTGCCTATGCCTCGCATCCCACCACTGTCCTTGGGGTGAAGCTGGGGCCTGGGGCAGCACAGCACAGCCCCTGCTGATGAGCGTGGAGGGCTTCAGGTTTTTGGCTTGACTTCTCTTGCAAGTGCTCCAGCTGCTGGCCCAGCACAAGAGCAGATGGTCTCTGGCATTGGAGTCCAAGGTGATCGCTCTCCCTTTCCTCTGCCATGACTCCAGCTGCCAGGAGGGAAGGGGGTGACTGGGGGAGAAGGGTCCTGGGGTGGAAGCAGGGGCTGGTCCCATGGGGTGGGATGTGGGAGGATGGCACCGGAGTGAAAGACAAGCCCAGAAATAGCAAACACAGTTACACAAGGCGCAGGTTGCCATGGGATCTTCACACCAAAACTGCCGGGGCTCTGCCAAGCACAAGAACGCCCTTTCATGTGTTTCTCGGGGAAGTCAGCACCGGGCTGGAGTCTTTCCCAGTGCAGGAAGGATTTCAGGACCTTGGCTGTGGCACCAGCTATGTGCAGGCAGCAGCGAGGCCCCTGGCGATGTCCCAGGCAGACCCTTGCTTGGGTTCACGATGCTTTTTCCTGGGCTAATATCAGAGTGCCACTTGGCACCGACTCAGAAGCCAACCCAAGTGACAGCCCAGCCGTGAGCGGGCTCAGCAACAACCGACTTCTGTTTAACTGAAGACTGGGAAGATCCCTTGGGCATCCCACAGCCGCACTGACTCCTGCCTGCCCAGCCCCACTGTCCTTCACCTCCTGCAGGAATCCCCCCTCACCTGGCTCTTACAGCCCCCCAGCCCCTTCACCCACCCCCCAAGGGCAGCACAGGCAGGGGCAGACCCTCAGCAGCACGTACTATGTCTATGTGAGGGCTGTTTCCCAGGGCTGTTCCCATGCCAGAGCTGCCATGCTGGCAGAAGCCATTACCATCCGTCGCTGCATACAGCCCTGCACTGTCCCTGCTGGAATTCTCTCCCCAGAGAGATCTAATTAGCTAATTCCTTTGCTATTTATAAATCAATATGGAAATCCCTCTGCGTTACTCCCAGCACCACTGGTTGCCCTGGCTGAGGCCCTGCTAACTCAGTTAAAACCCTCGAGCAGATGATCAGGGGCTTGTGAACGGCTCTAGATACATGAAGAGATAATTGCATTAATTCTTTGTTACTGGCGGAGGTCCCACATGGAGCATCCTCTGCCCTGCTCCAGTTCCCTGCACAGCGCCTGGGGTTGGACCAGCCCAAAACTGCATGTGATGGTCCCCATGGCAAGAGGGGCTGGTGGCTCTTCCACTGCTTGGGTTTGAGCTGGTTTTTGGTTTAGGGTGTTGCCACAGCATGTGCTCTGCGCCATCAACATCCCTGAGACACACAGAAGAGGAAAACAGCCTCTTCCTAGGTTGAGAGCTGGAACAACTGTCTGTCTGGGGAGACCCATGCAGAGCTCTGGGTTTTGGCTGCATCAAGCACTGCTGAGCCGTCCTGGTGCTGCTGCCACCAGCATGGCAGGACAGACATCTGTAGCGCAGCCAGGCCTTGGAAGAGGAGAAACACTTGGGAATGCATAGGGGAAGGTCTCTATTTATAAACACAGCCCCTACACAGAGCTGCAAAAGAGGGTTTTAATTAAAAGCTGGGATAAAGAGATGTGGCAAATGGGGATTCCTTGGAGATAAAAGCTACTAGAAAACCTTGGGTGAGGTTTCCTGCACCACCTCAGATGAGGACGGGGCCACCACCCCCCCAGTCTGCATCTCGACTGATCATGCTGAAGTTTTCTCTTTAGAACCATCGCTTCTGCCTGCCCTCACTCCAGTGCTGCCTGAGGATTGCTGTGGCAGGGAGCAGGGGATGTGAAGTGTTTCCTCCTCTCCAGCAAAACATGGAAGAGACCTGGGCTCTGCAAAGGGCTGGTGGATGGGAGGCCCCAACGCCATAGAGGTCCTCTCAAATAAGGAAGCTCAGGAACTCATCCAGCCCATCACTGAAGAAAACATCCTTCCAGCAAGGAGCACTAGGGCTGCCAC
Organism: Psilopsiagon aymara; assembly: GCA_024733675.1. Lineage (NCBI taxonomy): Eukaryota > Metazoa > Chordata > Aves > Psittaciformes > Psittacidae > Psilopsiagon > Psilopsiagon aymara. The sequence continues at coordinate 36,740 of JANRGW010041974.1, read as the reverse complement.
TGGCACCACAAAGGTTACACCCCCAGAGCCCCCAGCTCCAGTGCCTGCAGTGGGGATGGTGCAGGAGGGTCTTGGGCTTATCACATGGATGGACAGACTTAGATGGGCGCTGTGAAAGCTGATGATCTCTCCAGATGCCAGATGTCTTGGCGCAGTGGTGGGGCAGCATGGTGGGATAGGATGGAAGGATTGGGACAGGATGCAATGGCATGCAATGGGGTGGGGTGGGATGGGACAGCAGCATGAGGACTCCTTGCACTGCTGCAAAGAGCCAGGACAGAATGAACCTCAGCAGAAAGACAGAAAATCACTCCCAGAAGGTGGGAAGAAAAGCCCAGATGCCTCCCAAGAGCTGCTGGGGTAGAGGGAAGGATTCAAGCTGCTGCTCTGCCAGGTTTTGCTCCCCAGAAGGTAATGGTTGGGAGCATGGGCCTGGAGCTCACCCTCAGGAACAAGTGGCAGAAGACAAAGCATGTTTACTGACCGATCCAATACACTTTCTTGGACCATTTATCTTCCCAAAGCAAACAGTGAAGCACTTGCTTCCAAACAGGGCACGTTCTCCGTGGCTCCTCTGCAGCCCCACCAGCTGCTCGGGCAGCTCCATCTTGCTGATGGCCAAAGCCATTCAAGGGCTTTACCAACTGGCAACTGAAAGTCAATAAGGAAAATGCTGCCTGGTTTAATTAACAGAAAAATCTTACTCTAACGAGGGTGAGATGATGTGTGCCGGGGGGAGGAGAGAGGACAGAGACAAAACATGACCTTGTTGGGGGAACACACACAGCATCACATTGTTCTCCCTGTGGAGATGCTGGCCTTGATGCTGCACAGGCTCGGTGGGTGCTGAGGTCCTGCCTACCACATGGCAGGGTTGGCAGGAATGAGATGCATGGTGCCTTGATGGCACTGGGGCTGTGGGGCTCAGGACCTGACACTCAGGACCTGCAGCTCTGGTAGGACATGGCTGGCCAGGGAGCACTGGTGGCTTGGACAAGCACAAAAGGGCTTTCATTTTGGGACTCCCCCCCGAGTGAAATCACCTGCGCCTGGGTGGGAAGGGACCCGTAAGTGAGTCCCCCATGGCCACTGCTGGCTCCAGGCAGCAGCAAGGCTGTGGCCAGTGGTCATGGCAGCATGGGAAGCTGCAGGCCCTTTGCCAGCGTTAGTGTCCACTTTGGTTTAGTTCCATTTTCTTTCCTCCTGAACTCTCCTTTTCCAGGAAAGCAAAGAGGAGAAAGCCCCAGAGGTGAAAAAACACCCTAATGGTCTGCATGCCAGGGTTCACTGCGAGGGGGGAGCTGAGGGGTGACCCATGGCACAACCTGTCCCCTGCAGCAAGACCCATTAGGATCTGATGGGGCTGGGGTGAGCAGTACCTTGGGGTAGGGGTACCCCAGGGTGACAAGGCTGAGGCAAGCTGCACCACGACACTGTCCTGGGGGTGACCGGGCTCGGATGAGTGGCATCGTGGGACCCTCCTATTGGTGACTGGGATTTGGGGAGCAGCACCCCAGGGCTGGCAGGGCTGGTGGCAGAGGAATCCCAGGGGTATCAGGGTAGGCTGAGCAGCACCCTAAGGGTGCCGGGACTGGGGATGACAGGGATGGAGGGAGGAGAACCCCAGAAGCGTCGGGGCTGGGGACAGATGCACCTCAGGGGTGAGCGGAATGGGGTGAGGAACACCCCAGGGGTGTCGCGGCCATGGGGAGCACCGCCCGCTCCCTTTGCCCACCGCCTTGCACCAGCGCCGTCCCGCTCCCCTGCGTCGCACAGCGGCCAATCCCCCCGCTCGTCCCCGCCGGAGCGGCGGCCGCATCCCCATCCCCATTCCCATCCCCGTCCCCGTCCCCGTCTCCCGCCCCCGGGGCGGGCTCGTCATCGTCCCGCCTCCGCCCCGCGCCTTATTACCGGGGTGGTTGGGGGCTCCTTCACTCCCTCTCGGCGCCGCTCGCCCGCCGCGGCGCGGTCTGCCCGACGTGCCGCACCATGGGCAGCCAGGGCTCCAAGGCGGCCAAAGCGGGGGGCAGCGCCCCACCGGCCGGCCACGCTGCCTCCACCGAGCCGGCCAAGGCAAATGGGCAGGTAGGTACCGAGCGAGGGAGGGCCCCGGAGACCCCACCGGGGCGGGCGCGCATGCAGACAAAGGCGGCCCCAGCGGCTGCTCGGCGGGGAAGGGGCGGCGGTGTCGGCCCCGGTGTCCTGCCCGGCGCGTACCGACCGATGCGGCTTCTCCCGCGCCGCGCCCCCGGCTCCCTCCGGGTAGCGGGTGGGGACCCGGC
>JANRGW010041974.1:16003-34333 GCA_024733675.1 Psilopsiagon aymara | reverse complement strand
TGTTGCCGGTTCCCCGCCGTGCCTGAATGCGGTTCTCTGCTCTACCTCCCACCCCTTCCCCCCGCAGGAAAACGGCCATTTGAGGGTGAACGGGGACACGACGGCCCGGGCGGGCGGTGAAGCGGCGGTCCCGAAGGGGAACGGATCCTCCGAGCCCCTCGAGTGCAGCGGGGACGCCATCAAGCCTGTTTCCCCCGCTGAGGAGGGGGATGTTCAGCCCGACGGGGCCGCGGCCGCCTCCCAGGACACCCCCAAGAAGAAGAAGAAGTTCTCGTTCAAGAAATCCTTCAAGCTGAGCGGGATCTCCTTCAGGAGGAGCAAGAAGGAAGCCGGGGACTCCGCGGGCTCCACTCCCTCGGAGGAGCAAGGCCAGGCTGGGGAGAGCCCCGGCAGCGCTGCCGACGGGACGGAGCCCTCGGCTGCCCCCGGCGAAGGGGCGGCGGCGGCGCGGGGTGGACCCGCGGCGAGCACCGAGCCCCGGGGAAGGGGGGAGGAGAAGCCGCAGCAGCGGGGGGAGCTCCCCGGGGCCACAGCAGAGCCAGGGGAGCCCTCGAAACCCGCGGGACCTGAGCCCACAGCAGCCGCGGCAGAGCAGGAGGAGGAGTAGATCCCGCCTGGAGTGTCCCAGCCCCGGAAGTGTCACGGACTCGCTGCCTTCCCCCCACACCTCCGTCCCACCCAAACTGATGCGGCTTTCCAAAACCATCCCGTCCCCGAGTGCTTCTTTCCCATCTCCGCTAGAGAGCTAGTTTGAATTCCCACCACCGCTGCTACGACTTGGAGCAGTTCTACCTGAATCCTTCACGACGGTGGAGGGAGATTATCCTGGACATAACTGGAACTTACAGTTTCTGATAGCTGCCGGCTCCTGGCTGTCCTCGAAGCCCAGTAGCTGTTCAATGGATCCTTTTTCTTCTCTCTTTCAGTTTACATTCCTGGTTCGGACTTTAAATGAAAGTATTCTGTGCTTTCTTCCCTAGAAATCGATGGTTTAAGAGCTAATCGTGTTAAGTTTTCTGTAATGGCTTACTCTTGGCTTACAACCATAAAGCTTGAAAGTCCCCTGTGTTTACTTCTACTCTAGGGGTGTGGGGTGGACGGGCAGGGACCTGCAGCTGTAAACTGTGAAGCAACGTTGGGGTTCTCTGTAAATATTTTTTTAATGCCCAAAACACTTGATTTGCAATTTTCTAAAAAGAAAGAAAAAAAAAAAAGCTGTATGAGCTTTCTTGTAACATTTGAAAGGAATAAATGGTGACCCCTTCATGGGTGAGCTCGTGTCCTCCTTGTCCTGGCTGAGGGCTGGGGGTGCTCCCAGTTGCTTATTTAGTTCACCAGCTGCTGCATTTAGTCACTCCAGACCCATTAATTGACTTGCAGCAGATGTAGAGCTGCAGCCACAAGGGACTTTCTCACATGAGCCTCTTGTCACTGCTTTGGGCTCAGGGTTGAACTGGCTGCTCTGTACCTGTGTTCTTTGGGATCTCGTAGGGGGGAAGAAAAAACCTTTTCTGATAAAGAGGGGCTCATGGCTGAAATTCCCATTTTAAGCTTGGTTTCTTTAATTCTAAATAGTCTTCAGACTGTGATTAGCTCCTCTTCCCTGAAGACAGCTTGGAGTACAAGAACCGTGTGCTAGGAGCAAAGAGAACATGGGTGCTACTAGCACTTGTCCCATTGACCTGCACAGGGACAGAGGTGATGTTTCCCAGGCAGGCAGTAGTACAGACCTTGAGGGCTGTGGCCTCTCCTAGAGCTGTAGCAGCAGCCCCTCCATTTAATGGCCAGCTCCTAATTTCTAACTCCTGGTATTTGGGCTGGCAAAAGAGACAGAGAAGGGCAAGGACCTCTGTTTGCCCAATGGGATGGTGGGGCCTGGGGTGAGGACCACCTTCTGTGGCCCTGGAGTAGCTGGAAATAGCCAAAACTCTTGGTTTTACATATCACAACCTGCTATCAACAGCTAAAGCGAGTGACCTGATTCCAAGTACAGCCTGATGTTCATCCCTAGCTATCTGCAGGGGCAAAAAAATGGGTATTTTAAATGTAGTCACTGGTCTGCAACTGATTTCCAGGATCGCTGGGGGTCTGTGGTGGGAGATGGAGCTGCAGCGAGCCCCAGTGGGCTGCAGGGCTCAGCCCACCTCAGTGCTGCAGCCTGGCAGCCATTTTGGGAGACGCTGGGAAGAAGAGGGCAGTGGATGCACATCGGGGAGCATGAGCTGAGCAGGGGTCACCTCAGTGGGGCACTTGGTTTTGTTCAGGGAGGAGAAGATTGCAACTGTCTGCTGTGGTGAAGGGGACAGCAGTTTCCCAGAGCAGTATTCGAGGAAGGGAAGTCAAGTGTGCCATACAAAGCCTTGTTTTGCAGACAGCAAAACCAGAATTACAATCTTTTGCTTATGAAGCCTGAGTCTTTTGAGCCCACTTCAGGTATGATCCCCGTTACAGAATTATCCTGCTCTTGCTTACATTAAATAAATTTTTTTTTACACTTGAATACCAGAAAAAACCCACTGAAGTTCATCCAGAAGATGCTCCCTTCCCATAACATACTCCTTTTCTGGATCCACGTTGCTTTCAGAGCATCTACTGCACAAAGGACCAACTCCAAACATACCACAAAGCCACTGCTGAGGGATGAGCTGTGGTTAAGGAAGGAGACAAACAACCCCCGTGACCCTTCAGAGAAGAGGCATGAGGAAAATTTTAAGGCTATTCTGTAAAGCACAGGGGAAAAGAAAAAACACACCACAAACCCCCCAAACATCAACCAAAGAAACTGAGGCCGCCTTCCACCTGCAGCATGGAATGTGCTCCAAATAGAGTGTTTCAGCGAATGGCATTTAAACCTGCACAGCCAGCCCTCTTCCTGAAAGAGGGAAAGCAATCCTGCCTCACCTCATCCTTCTTTCCAAAGCTTTGTTACAGCCGCTGTGTTTTGTGGCTTGGACCTACATTATACTTCATGATCACGACCAAGCTACCGGTCCGTTTTCCAGCAGTGGCTCTGAGAACAAACTAAACCCCAGCTCTTAAGCATTTCCTCTCAGCAGGAAGCAGCACAAACTCACACCACCCATAGAAATGTACCAGTTTTATTACAAAGATTCTCAAAATTCAAAATAAAAGCATCTTTAAAAAACCACACTGTATCCCCTCCTCCCCACCCCCAACACAAAGATATACTGATCTCTCTCACTTCACATACGAACGCTGAAGAGCTGGAGTGAGGGGTCACTCGGATTCAAAAAGAGACTTAAAAACTCAGGGTGGAAAAGGGAGAGTATTTAGAAAAATAAAACATTTACAAAATAACCTGTGTGAGGTTAGCAGCATTATTAGAGTTGAAATCATCAGCAGCGCTCCGTGGGAGGTACAGATCCTCTTAGGGCCAGAGGAATCCCCCTGAGGAAGGAGAGCAGCAAGTCAAAACTGCCTGCAAAACTTCAGCAAAGTATTTCCCCAGCAGCTTACCTAATGATCTGCTGTACACAGCGAGATACAAAAGAAAGGCCAGTTCTGGTCACAAAAGACCTCTGAGTGTGAGATAATGTGTGGGAGTAGGAAGAGGAGTAGTTTTAAAAACTTACAGAGCCCCATCTGCTGTTCCCTGATAAAGATAACAGCTTGGGAGGCTGATAAGAAGGGTCTCCTTGCTTACTGGCCTTGACAGCAAGAGAGAGGAAAGGCTTAGGTTTGATAATGTTTGTAACTCCACTTCAGAGAAGAGTTTTTCAGTGAGTGACACACATCAACAACAGATGTCTGCCAGGTTCTGGTCATGAATGGTGGTTTCAGGCTCAGGACATGGCTCAGTACTGAGAAAGCACACGATGGCACATGCGGCACAGGTTGAACAAGCAGGGAAAGCAAAACAGGCAGCCAAATGGGCAGTAACTCACTTCCCTCCCCAAAGAGGGGCACAGGTACAGAAAAAAAGGTATAAAAGTTTCATTCCTTCTCTTACTTAAGATGCAGAATGCTGCACCAACTGGATCTGCAAGAGCTTGGAAAGCATTAACCACCACAGGAGGGTGATACTCAGTTTGTCTTTTCCAGATCTACACCCTCGGGGCTCTGGGGCTGGTTCACTTTTCAGATTACTTTTAAGCTGCTTTCCTCAAGTTTGCTGCAGGAGGTAGCCAACTCTATTCAAGAACTGCACTATTTGACCCTGAGAAGCGGCACCAGCTTGCAGTTACTTGCCATGATGGAATCAAATTGAAAACCAAAGCAATAATTAGTCTCGCACAGGCTTCATTTAGGAACTTGGATTCTCTCACAAAACAAAAAGGAAATAAAACACGAGAAAGAAAATTCATGGCTATCTCTTTCCACATAACCTGAAATGCAGATACTACTTCTATTTAAATTATTATTTTCCAAGGGTGGTTATTTCGGAGGAAAGAGTAAAGAAAGGAAGTGATTTTTTCTTAAAGACACATTATAAGGAGGCAGTGGAAGGCAAGAGTGAAACTTCCCAGTCACCAAATCTGGGCAGTGCAGGTCTGTCTGCTCCGCAGAATCCTCCCTATCTGCTCCCAGCGGAGTGCAGCAAGGAATAATTTACAGTTCTCAAGTCATTTATATATTTATATAGAAATATATACAGAAACATATATAAAATAGAAATCCTATGGAATAGGAGGCAACCAGAGAAGCTAACCTATGACAGCTACACACTGACAATACTGTCCAGCTGCAGCCATCTCAGGTGGATTTCGTCTCTTCCTTCACCCTGCAGAAGCAAGCAGTGAAGAATTTGGTTCAAACAAGCAGCCCAAGCTTTCATAATAAGCCAGGGTTTAACCCTGGCTTGTTTGTTTAACCCTAAAAATGCTGCTTATATGGCCCATCTTCATCTACCACTTGTAAAATGTTACTAATGAAGGAACAGTATTTTTAAGCCCCCTCCATGGAGGCCCTCACATTGCCTTATCGGCTGTGGGGCTCTACATAGGCAAATTTCTTCCCATTAAGAGCCCATGACAAAGCCACCCAAACCATCATGTCTCTCCTCCAACCACTTAACTTGAGCAACATTCCACTGGGGGAATGAGTGCTATTTAATCACAATGCCAGGAGATGGGGCTCACCCTTTGGGTTCTGCTTTCTCCTCTTTTGCCTTTTCCTCTTCTTTCTCATCTATGAAAAAACCAAAAAGACACACAGTAGTGCAGTAGGAATGCACATGCCAGGCAAAGTTCCAGAGCTGTGAGGGCTTCTAGTCCTAGCTCTCATCCTTACCCTTCTTCTCTTCTTCCTCCTTTTCCTCTTCTGTTTTCACACGTTTAGCTTTCTTGAAGTTGGCAACATTTTTGCGCCCTCCTTCCCCTTCATCTTCAGAGTCAGAGAATTCTTCATCACATGATATTCTCTTATCAGAATTGCGAACTGAGCATGAAGAGGACAAGGAGTTGTTTCAGGAGATTTAGAAGCCAGGAGAGACCAAGCACTAACTTCTCCAAATACATCCACACATGAACTACCAAGCCTATGTAAGTCAGAATTAGGTCTTGATAAAGACTTTATCTTTCTGTGTGCTGTATCCTTTAGCTCATCACTCCAACTGCTCATGCCCAAGATGCCAGATCACATGTACCACTTGGAAGAGTCATACCACTTGGAATAGGTACAGTGTGATGTCTAGACTTGACAGTGTAAGGAGGTTAACCAGGCTCACACTGAGAAAACCTGCCTGCCAGATCTAAAGGCCATCAGCCAATCTGGATGTAAACTGTCATTTTCACTGTGGAAGACAACTTGTGGGATCAAACCTGACAGTCTCCCAGAAAGCATCCTGTCATAGCACCTACATCACAGGGACTGTTTAAATTCTCACATTAAGCCTAGGTTCTTCCATTATGGAAATCATCTGCCAGTAGTGCTGCTTCTCTGAAGGCAAAAAAACCCCAAACAACGAATCTGTCAGTCCTTCAGTGCTGAGCATCATCATTTCATCTTACAACATCAATCAGAAGGATTCCAACTGAAGGACTGCAGAATCAAGCTGTATCTAAATCATAGCTCCTTCTGTCTTTATGAAGGTAACTCAGTCTGGAGCCTGCATGCTTCTCCAACTAACACATCCTGCCCAGCTTTAGCACCCGCAGGCTCTGTAACAGCACACTGCCCAGCCAGGCAACCCAAACCACACCAGAGACAAGCACGTACTTGAAATGCGTTTCTCAGGATCATCTTCCTCTTCATCTCCACTGTCTTCCTGAACAGCATCCTCAGGAATTGTCTGCATCTGGACACCAGGGGCATGAGGCAGCATGCGCAGATTCTCAAAGAGACGTTGCCTAGAGCCAGCCAGGAAAGGAACACCTCCGTCAGCCAGATGCTATCCACGGCTGCGAAGTGCTCAGTGGAAGGTGTCAGCCTCATGAAGAGGAGCAAACACTTACTTGATCTTCTCGAGATACTCATTGGTATTCTGGTTAGTCATGTTTGAGGGACTGATGTGGAGCTTAAAGTCTGGTCCAAAGTACTCAAAATAGTCATTATACGGAAGTTCTGCAGGCAAGTTAAAAAGGAATAAACACCAAATTACCACTGGACTGGTGATGAAATACAACAAACACTTTATATTTCTACAGAAAAACACAACTGCATTTACCTGGGCATAGGAGCCGAAGCTCTCCTAGCCCAAATTCAGATCAGAGCAGACAACTTGGCAACACTGCAGTCAAAGCTTACTTGGCAGTTAAACGCTATCAGTGCACACCAAAGTTTTCAGTACAAGGTCATCTCATTTCAGTAAGTCGGCAAGGCTGCTGGGTACCTTTTGCTGGAGGGGAGAGCTACAGGACTAGAATGCAAACAAGAAGAGCTACGGCAAATAAAGGCATCCAAAAGCTCCTCCGAAGTCATAATCAAGAGCTAATGAAACAACTCAGGGTTGCCACCTCTCCCACAGCAACATCACTTTCCTGTGCGCTGGTACTAGAGTGCCCCTTAGTCCTTAAGTCTTTCTTCAAAGGGGAGAATTACCATTAGGAATTTCCGTGTCCAAAGCCACAGCAGTCTCATAGGTCCAGCATCTAGCCACATTGCGGATTGTGTAGCCACCTCCTCCCAGCATCAGCATAGGCAAATTAAAACTTTTTACGAACTCCACACACTTGGCATGACCTGCAGCAAAAGCAGCAGAGAAAAGTGAGGTCACAGCCTCATGGCATAAGAACAGCAAACTTTTCACTGAAATCTCATTTTATCAGTTATGCCCATCCAACACAGGCACTGTACAGTACTCTTACCTTTGATGGTCAGGTTAAAACACCCCAGCCTGTCCCCTGACAGAGAATCTGACCCACACTGCAAGACAACTGCGCTAGGCTGGAATGTCTCCATCACTTTAGATATAACCTAAACAAGAAAGTTATTGTTATACACTCTCCACAGCACAGTGTCACAGCAACAATATCCATGTCTGCAAGTGACATGAAGACATCCCTAGTGTTCCCACAGCTGCTCACTCCCCTATATTGGTAACATTGAGGCTCTTATGAAGAAAAGCTTACTGCTGACAGGCCGCAACTGTTGGGGAAGAATGAAGACTGAATCAATCTCCCCAGAAAATGGATTCATGAGCTACCCAATGACAAAGTATGAACCACAAGGAATCACTCAGCAAAGTGAGTGATATTTAAACTTACTGGCTTGAATATTGCTTCATAGGACTCATCATCGATTCCATCCCGGAGGGGATAGTTGACAGCATAGTACTTGCCTTTGCCTGCACCAATATCCTATTAGAGTGGAAGACAGGAGAGACCACAAGTCACCAGAGAACCAACTGCAACACAGAAACTGTTCTCCAAATTAGGAAGGGAAGCCTGGGATTCCATCAATGTAATCTGAATGTAAACCCAAGATTTGTCCCATGGACAAATATTGTCCTGGCAGAAGGCAGCAGGAGGCAGTTGATTCCAACTGCAGCTTATTGGCAGAAGTGGGTGCACTGGCCCTCAGTGTTCAGAGAAGAAAAATCTACTATTACATGTTGCTCTGAGCACACAGGCTCTCATCTCTCTGGCAAAGGCACTTTCTTACACAGCAATAGAACTGGCAGCCAAAACAAGTTCCAAACCTGTACGCTGCAGAGATGTGCAGCCCGAAATACCAGGGTGGGCTAACTGTGCAGCCTAGTAACTGAAGGAATCTATATTTAAGACTATATGTATACATATATATATATTTCCATTATCACTCTCATAACCAAGTAGTTTATTAAAAATAAGGGTTTAATTTATGGTGCAGAGTTGCACCAGGAAAGAACCCTGCAGCTGCATGTAGCTTGGCATTATCACTGACAAACTCCAAGCAGGACTGAAAAAGTACAACTCAAGTGGAGGAGAAAAGAACTTAAATCGGAAAAAAAGCATATGGGAAAAAGTAAAGAACCTTTTATCCCCAAGAACAGCATTCTGGCAATGTCACAAAGGGAACCACACCTGCATCTACACCAAGTAAGTGCCATGTTTAACACCACAATTCGTTAATCTGCAGAACTGACTCATAGAAGGAAATGCCAACAAGATAAACCAACACAGGCAAGAAGTACTTCCTCATAAACCTTCACCCCAAAGCTTGCATGACCAAGCTTAGTTTCCAGGTAGCTATAGAGGACCAAGACGCCATCTTCAGAGTCACTTTTCTGAGCACAATCACACTGGAAGGTCACCAAGAGACTGACAGCAAAGCCTTGGATTTATTACTATACAGGCCATGATTACAGGGATAAGGCACCCACTCCAAGAGCTGAGCCCTCAGAAAAAGAATGCCACTTCAAGAGCAGGAAACCCAAGGAAAACAGTGATTTTAGTCAAGTTAGTATGACAGCAAACATGGAAGAGATCAAATTCCAGGTAATTTTTTTGCTAAGCCTTCATTCTCACCCGCAGGTCCCCTGTTCCTGGGAAGTATTCACCATACTTATGAAAGGACACGGTCATCACACGGTCCGTGGTATAAAAAGCTTCCTCCACGCCATCTCCGTGGTGGATATCAATGTCAATGTACAGCACTCTCTGGTGATACCTAGGATCACAAAGGAGTCAAAATGCTGCATTTCTTCAGAGCAGAAAATGCCTTCATCAGCAGAGCGAACAGGTGGAGAGGAAGGAACTTGGTGCTAACCCCCAGACTACCAGATACCATGCAGCTCCCTCTCTGGGATCTACAAGCAAAAGAGTTGCGAAGAACAGACACGAGCCTTGGTTGCCAGTAGAACAGAACCACAGAGGAAAATAAAGTGGCTTTTGCTGCTGCAACTGATCTCTGAAGGCAGACTTGACTCAGTTTATTCAGCAGACTGCATTTTTATGTCAAGCCTCCCACTGAGGTCTGCCTTGAGCCAAAAGCTGTCACATATTAGAGCTGTGGCCCATTTTCCAGGGTGGGTGGTAGAGGGAAGGGTCTAAAAGCAAGCACACAATGCTTCAAGCTTCCTGCATAGTGCCACCACTAGACACACCCCTTTGGGAGAAAGGGTACTGCACCCCAAAAAATAGCTGATTTAAGCCCCCCTGGGAAAACACAGCTTAGAAAAAGCAATAAAAAGAGAAGATTGGGAAGAAAGCACTAAGGACTCAGAGGAAATGCAGCAGAATGGACAAACAAAAGGGGTAAACAGCAGCACCCATACTTTAAGAGCTCCAAGATAGCCAAGACGATATCATTGACATAACAGAAGCCAGAAGCCTCTGACTTCTTAGCGTGGTGAAGGCCTCCTGCCCAATTCACTGCAATATCTGTCTGTTGCTTGTTCAGCTTCACAGCACTGGCTGTTGGGAGAAAAATTACACAACGTTAGCACAAGAGCAAAGGCACATGACAGAGACCAAAGGGTAAAGCACTGGTCCCTTATGACCACCTCTCTGCTTATGTGTGCGTTTGTGTACTTCACAAAGCACAAGGCTAAGGGTTTAACACTGGATGCCTCCATAAATGAACAAAAAGCAAGCGAAGACACATGCGGCTCTGTTTTGTCTTCATACACCTTTCATAGCTTCCCACTTTTGCCTCAGAGCATGAAAGCTCCAGAAACAAACATACAGGATTCTAGCTGAGGTCACAGCTGAAGACAGTTGAGATTTCTCAGAGCTCTGAATAAAAGGTGTTAACAAAAGGTCTTATACAACATAAATGTAGGTCATTCACTGAATATGCATTCAGTTGAAGGAAGTTCTCTTCCCCCAACCCCTTCAAAAACATTCTGCAAACCCTGAAAGTTTACCAGATTCAAAACAAATGATGTATTCTGTGGAATTAGGACCAGAGAGCAGGGAGCTACTTCAAAAGATGCTGCAGGCAGCGCTTGTCTGTACTGCTATGTTGCAGGAAATAGAGACTTCTAGATGCCACTGTGGGAGTAGCAGCCTCAAAGTCATAATGCTTTTGCACAGGGATAACAGTCTTTCTGCTACAAAGTACTTGAAAATAGCAAAAGCACTTCAAACATTCCAGCTTTCAGAGAGCTTACTGAAACCTTGCAGATTCTGTTTTGCCGGGTGCCCATGAGACACTGGCATTTTGTTAAAAACAACAGATAAAGTGGCCCTTGTCTTTCCTTTCCAGGTTCTGCCTGCCCCAAGCAAGGATTTTACAACTTTTTTTTCTTTCCTGTAAAGATGACATTGGTGTTTTTATTAAACCCCTGTTGCTGCTGTGGTTTTGTTTTAACTGTATCGCCGGTGATGTTGTTATACCACTTACAGAGCTTCACAGACTCAGTGAAGTAACCTGGACTAGTGAAGACACGTTTAACAAATGTGGAGGGATCTGTCAATACACAAGGCTTGAACTCCCACATGAGAAGAAATCTGGATCTAATTATTAAGGAAATCAGAAATATGTTCACAGAGCTTCCCCACCACAACCTACAACAATGTATTGCCCAGACAGCATGACATTATACCTGCTTAAGAGAAAAAGGAAAGAACATGCAACTTGTGAGCTTACCAACTGAACCTCCGGCAGAGAGCTGACAGAACTCAAACAGCCCATCAAACACAGGGCAGTCTTCCCCAACATTAACTTGAAAAGAACACAAAAGAATTAGTAAGACAAAGCTCCAAGTGGCAAAGCTTATACCACCACTCATCTAAAAGGCTAGCCAGGTAAGCGAGCAACAGTTCCAACCACTTACAAAAAATAATCAACCTGAGGATGCCTGATGAGGCAAAAAAGGGTTTTGCTGTAGGGAAGATGCTCCGGACTTGCAAGAAAATAGGAAAGCAGGTCCCAGGAGCACTGGCGAGAGCAGCACTCCATCTACCGGGAATCCAGAAACCAGGCAATCGCGGTGGAAAATAAGAGGGCAAGGAGCTCAGTGAGAGCTGTGTAATAATACCCATACATGTCCTCACCTGCAACTCAAGGTGAATTTACAGTACTCTGCTCAGGCAGCACATGCTGGTCACCACAGGCACATACAGGCTGTGCAAAATGGGCACCAGCACCCCTTGCTACCCCACAACAGGCCATGCTGCTGCCTGGGCACCATGTTTTTGTGGGGGCTGGAGGAGGATGTGCTGTTTGTGACTACAGTGTGACACCAAGCTCCATTACATGACACCACAGCAAGGGGGACAGGGTTTTGTTCCTGTTTCCTGCTGTATTGCTGATGAGGAGCTGAGAAATCAAATAGTGCCAGCACTGCAGGAGAACATGGGGAATGGCAGGGAGCAGTGGGTACTGGATGAGAAGTTCACATCCACATCTCTTTTGTTACACGTTGTACATTCCTTTTACTTCACATTGGGCAAACGGTTTTTAAGCTCTCAGCAGTACTACAGTTCAGGCCTAAATTTTTTACTCTGAATATTTCCACAATTACAAATGCAAACAGTAACAACAGACACTGAATCTAGATTTTGCAAGACTTACAAACAAACAATCTGTATTTTTGTAAAACATCTGTAGAATGTTTTCTTCTGTGCTTAATGAGAAAGGCACCACCAGCACAGTTCTTGCAGCACTGCAAACTCATCAGTGCACAAACTCTGCAAAGACTGTGTGATAGAGGAGTCTAAATAGTCTCACTTTGGAACAGGGAGATCCAGAAGGAAGCAATTGCTCCTGATTTCCAATTGTTTCAGCAGAGCATGGCAACTGGCAGAGTTTGAATAACCAACTCAAAGAGGTGGTTGGAAGCTTTCCCTGTTAAGTGAGGAGAATTTAAATTGTCAATTTCTACATGCTTCCCATTACAGCAAATTAAACTTCTTGCCCTTTAGGTGACAGAGCAGCTTTCCCAACTCCTCAGGCAGGCAATGGGCCACGAGCAGAATGAAATCAGAGCCTGTTCATTAACTTCACTGCCACTCAGAACTTTGTGGACAGCACTGACAGTATTTGAAAGCATCCCTCTGCTACACCTGACAAAGAAAGCAGCTGCTGTGCAAACAGATGCCAGTTGGGCTTTTTCCCACCTGGAGATTCAAAGCAGCCAGGACTGCTAAGGAGTGATTTAATAACAGGGGTCAATCACTGACTGTAGGCATAAATCTCTGGCATAAGACGATGAAGGGCATGGATGCTCCTTTTTCCTTGCAATGGGTGGGTGAGAAGCTTTGCATCTTGGAGAGCACAATCAGAGAGAGACCAGCATAAAAGGTGGAAACATTCTCATGGAAATCATAGCAGCTACCCTTCCCTCAAAGGGAAAGCTGAAGCACCAAGCAGGCTAGAGTTCTGCCACTGGACTTGGGAGCAGTGACCTTGTTTCCTATATTCCTAATCTCTTGATTTAAGCTGCCTGTGCTAGTTCTCTAGCTACAGAGAGGTTACTACTTTGAGGTCCTGTTGAAGCAGAGCTCTGCCCTCTGCATATTTTAAGATTAATTTTCATATTTTGTCTCCTGTAGATAAAAACAGTTCTGTGGAAGTAGAGTATAGAAAATGCTGACTACCAGAGAGCAGAGTGGGTGGTTTTGAGCTATATCTGCTTCAGGAGCAAAGCATTCAGTAGTGTAAATATGTACTTTGGTATGTTAAGACATACCACTTACTGTAGGGAGTCTTTCAACATATATTACTTATGAACTACGTTACCCATTTTTGCTTGCGCCTTAATACCTGTCCCCTTCAGCTCATACCACATTTCCAATTGCCTCTACTTCAGACTCAATCAGACTCAAGACCTTTAAACTGCAGACGACACCCAAAGAAAAACCATGGGCTAAGAGCTCTTTTCTGCTCTTGAGGACTGCAGTATGCAAGGCCAGAATGCTGCTTAAATGAACTTTGAGCCCTTCCCACTATTTGTACTTGCTAGAAACCTACTTTGCAGCAGCCACTGACAAAGAACAGCAACTCACAGTTTCAGAGACCACAAAAAAAGGTTTCTGTAACATTAAAGTCACCTTTCAAGGCCCTTCCATGGACTGGAGAGGTTGGAACAAGAAACCATCTCACAAAATAAACCATTCTAACACCAAACGGACAAGTATTATTGTGCATCTCAACCCTCCCCTACTTCCAAACTGCCACTGCCCTGAAAATTCTTCAGAGTTACTGCAAATTTTGAGCACAACTGATAAGTTGTGAAGGGGTTTTTTTTGTTTGCTTTAAATTACACTACCCTTTCCCCACCTCAATACCTCTGGTTTAAGGTAAGCAATAACACAAACCACACGCAGCTCATAAATGGAGTGGTTCAGTCATCTCTGATCAGGAAGGCAATTTTGAAGAGTTTCCATCCAAACACAAGACCAAAAAGGGCAGCCAGGTCAAAGGGTTTTCCTCAGCTCTTTTGGCATATTAGCTAAAGAGAGGGACCCATTCTTAAAATGCAGTTTACCAGAAAACTCAAAACCAAAGTCAGGATGAAGATAATATCCTGCAGTTCTTCCTACTCTTTTTAATCACAGACCACTGAAGCTGGCCTGGGATTCCCAGAATCACAAGTTTTAACAATGGCAGGAATAAAGCTTACATCTTTGCATCTGTTTGCTGTACTCAGACATGTTATCTGGGCGAATAGATCTCAGAAATTTTATGTAGTCATCACTGTGGTACTTGGTCATTTCTTCTGCATTTGCCTTGTGAGGGCGCTGCAAGGACAGAAAAAGAGCAAGGCTCGTTTTGCAAGATATCTCTCTCCCTACTTCCCATTTCCAATCGCAGATTCACTCCCAGGAACAGCAAAATACTCAAACCAGCATCAATAAACAAGACAAACTTACTTTCAAATGTTAAGAATGTCACTACCAGAGACTGGCATGTATTACATATCTAGACGAAGAAAGTATTAAAGTTGCAGGAAGAAAAGCAACTTTCCAGTCTCCAAAGTTTATCTGAAGGAAAGAACATCTCATTATAAGCAAGCAGAAGAAATACATCAAAACAACTGGTTCTTTTCCTTTCTTTTCTCTTTTCCTTTCCCTTCTTTTCCTTCTTGGATTGTCAACAGAGAACTTACAAGCCTGAAGCATCAAACTTAAAACCTAACACCCAAAATAAGGTTTTTTACACCAGTTTCTCTTCACAACCAGCCCTACACTTACATATATCTCCATCTTCCTGTACAGGCCGTAGTTCAGCAGTAGGTTGTGGGTCATACGAATCCTGTGGGGCTTCATTGGATGTCCCTGGCCATAATAGTAGTTTCCAACATCACCTGGGAGCAGAAAGGATTTTATTATAGCAGGGTAAACTATGAATTCCTTCAATTGGAATCACAGCCGAGCAAAAAATCCACCAGGTCATTTTATTTGTCCTTCAGCAGCGCTCTGTTCACAGAGGAATAGGGGCTCCCATCTCATTCACACAGGTATCTGCATGGATTCAGAAAAGCTTATCCAAGATAAATCAAGACAGACATTTGTAAATTAGGATATGGCCAGACAAGGAATTTCTCAATGCCAGCTCTGAAGACAATAATCTAGGAAGAGCCTGAACGACCTGCACAAGAGGAGGGAGCTCCAGCTTTCCTGGGCAGGATGAGCTTTGGGCACCACATCTGCTTGTCCTCACTCAAAGCACTCCAGCTCTCCAACGTCCCCTCCAGGTGATTCAGGCTCACTGTGGCACCTCACACTATGTTTCACAGGTATGGCTGTGAAATGCAGCCGTGCTCTGAGCAGAAACCTGCACACCAAGAGGCGCATGAGTCTAGTCACAGCTCAGACAGTGACTCACCAGTAGGAGCACGTAGCCTCTGCCTCAGTTTCTTACTATTTCCCTAACAGAAACAAGATACAAACCCTGCCAGTAAGCAAACACCACAGCAGCTATAGTTTTGCCATTTTCACCCCTAATCATTGCCTGAAATCCTGCAGAAGAATCCCAGTTCCACACAGATGCACCTGATGAGCCATCCCGTGGGCACTCGCATTAATGAAGTTGGCTTCCTGCAAATATATCACACATATACATCATCTCCGGACACGGATTTTCTCCTACCAAAGCAAAAGCTAAGCTCATGCCACACTCTCTCATAGTAGGCACTGCTGGTTTCCCCCCCCTCCTCTCCCAGGGTACTTATTTTCATGAAATTTAGAAATTTAATTTGCAGATTTCTGCCTCCTGTCTGACTGGGCTGCAAGAGACAGAGTCAAAACTTGTAGAGAGCAGGAAATGCAGACAGACACACACAGCAGCAATATGAGGGTGCTGAGGCGCTGGCACAGGGTGCCCAGAGAAGCTGTGGCTGCCCCACCCCTGGCAGCGTTCAAGGCCAGGCTGGACACAGGTTTGGAACAAGCTGCTCTAGAGGAAGATGTCCCTCCCCCTGGCAGGGGGCTGGAACTGGATGAGCTTTAGGGTCCCTTCCAGCCCAAAACAGTCTGGGATTCCATGATTCTATGATACCACCATGCAAGCTCCATTTTCCTGGGAAACCAGACTAAGCTGTTCACATCCCCATCAGTTCAGGAAGCAGGAGACCCAGTCCAGTCTGTCTGGTGACTCAGGTGGGAGTATTAATATTTCATCACCAGTCTTAACATTCAGGAGAAACTGCTACTTCCCCAGCGCACACAGATGTAGTTTTTCCTCCTGTGGATGTGGCTTTATTTTTTAATCAAAGTAGATGCAAATAGTGCAAATCGTACACCCACACAACTCTGCTGCTGGAGTTTACCTCTCCCGTGGCACTACGATGAAACTAGGCGCTCTCTGCACTAAGTTATTTTACTGGGGCAACTATCCCTTCAGCAAAATCAGGCTAAAACAATCTTTGGGGAACCCCGTAAGAGATACGTAAAGCCCTATCTAGAAAATACAAGCACAAAACGACATGAAGCTTTAAAAAATCATCACCTTCACCTCAGTCTGTCTGCAAAAGGCCCTGGGAACACTCATAAGTCTTCCAGAGCCTGATGATGCCTACTCTGCTAAACACGAGAGTAGCAGACTAGCTCGCCTGCTCATGGATGTCAGTGCAGATGAAATGTGAACTGAGCAGGTACCTCTTCCTGTTTGCTAAGGTTAAGCAAGTCCCTACATGGGGAGCTTATAAAGGAGAAGCAACTGTTCAAGCTCAAACCCTTGCATAATCCTCAGCACCCCTCAGGTTTTCCAGGAAGAACCCTTAGGATACCCAATTACCTTTTCCTGCATCGCACCTAGACCCGTCCCTGCAGCTCAGGTTCCTTCTCCAGCACAGGATGCCCTCCAGCCATCTGGAATTTATGGAAGACCCACAAGCCACCCAAAACCCTTCCCAGGGACCTCCTTTCAGGCTGCAATTACTGCACTAGATTGCCCTGCTCAACCTCCCTGTGTGAAAAATAAGACCCTAACAAACTAGCCACCCTCAACTGCAGATCATGCCTTCCCCAGGAAGAAAAGTACACTTTCACTGTAGGACAGACGGTGGATGCTTGCTAGCCACTCATAAAAGAGCAGTGCAAAGAAGACCCTAAAACCTCAGCACAGAGTAAATTAGTGAGGGCAGCTACAGATGAGAGCACGTAACGGTAACTTCACATAGCTACCATGCAATAATGACTACAAGGATAGCATCTCTCTTAGCATTTTCAAGCAAAATGACTAGGAATTTCATATTTAAGACATCACTGTGTGCCTTTAAAGATTCACAAACCGCTGCTTTCTGAGCAAAGTGACAAGCTGCTTTGTGAACATGTTATATGTGAAATCCAGGAAGAACTTTCGACACCATTTTTTACCCAGCATCCAGAACATGTGCACGTGGGGGCTCCAGCACCCCCTTGTATTTTGATATGATGGGTGTTGCACAAAGATCAGTTGCATGGTGAAACTGGGCTCAGTTCCACCGCACCTATTGCTCTAATCCAGATTCCTCCTCAACCCCTCCTGGGGGCACTGGCTGAGTCAGAGATCCTGCAGACTGTCATTACAGGTTGCAAACCTGTTTAGATTGACTTTTCCAGAGAAATAAAAGCCCTCACTACATGCCTGACACGTGCAACAGTTTAGAAGAGCCCCGCTTCATTGCTGGAACACTGAGCCCATCCACTTTGTAGGAAAAATCAGTGAGGTTTTTATTTGATTTCACAGACTGAAAACTGTGAGGAAACAGAGAACTGCACAACACCTTTCACAGCCTCTGTTAAAAATGAGCTTGCCCATCACCAAGGCACCAGTTCATCCCTCCAAAGGGAAGAAGTTGTGAACATGCAGATTGTGATTGACTATGGGGTAGAAGCCATACATGATACCCATCTTGGGATTTGGCCAGCCCTAACACGCCATTACTTCCCAACTCCAATGGGATGATTATGTAGGCCCAAAGAAACGGGTCCTCAGCCTTGTAACAGAAAACAAAAAGAACCAGTCTAAGGTCCAGCCAAGTTCACAACCAGAAGGAAACAATGTCCCAGACAAAAGAAACTCCCTACAACCAGTCATGCAGTCGGTCTGGCTCCTGGCACCTTTGGCTTATCCCTTGCTTGACAGCCAATTCCACTGTCCCAAACTGGAGCTTCAAAAGAGCCTCTTCATAACATGGCCTGAGGAAGCTTAACATCCCCACAATCCATCCTGTCCTCCAGCACTTCCCCAAGTCCTCTCCATCCTCCTAGAAACCTTCTTCAGCATCTCAGCATAGCACCCAAAGCCTCTCTTGTACTCATGACCCCCTCTCCATCCTGGACCCTTTACAGCCTTTTCCCACTTCTGCAGTCTCTGCATTTTCATACCTCCCCACCCTATGCTACCCCTCTCTCTTCTCAGTTCTCTTCCCCTCTCTTCCGCACACTCCTCGCTTTCTCCACTCCAATGCTCTCCCCTATCGCCTCCATGCTCCCAGGCTTCCTATGCCCTCAAGCATCCTCCATTCCCCAACCCCGCTACAGTCCCCACGTAATCCTGTCCACACCCATGCCCTGACCC
>JANRGW010041974.1:0-15254 GCA_024733675.1 Psilopsiagon aymara | reverse complement strand
GGCTGCACCATCGCTGAGGCGCGGGGCGGGGGCAAATGAGGAGAGGGTCCGCGTGTGTGGGGCGGAACCATTCGTCGTGGGAGGAGACACCGGGGGGGTTGAAGGGATCGCCGGTGGGCGGGACACACAGGCAGCGGCCTCTATCGGCACCGGGGCTCAGCCCACCCGGGCGGGCGTGAGAGGGACGGATGTGTGTGTGCTTGTGTGTGTCTGTCTGTCTGTCTGTGTGTGTGTCCGTGTGTGTCAGTCTGTCTGTCTGTCTGTCTGAGGCCCCAGCATGACAGCGGGCTGGGACCCCCAGCAGCACCCCTGTGAAGGACTGCTGTGAATGGAGCCCATCCCCTGAGGCATAGGGCAAGCACCCTCCTTGAGCATCCTCCGGGGCCGCGAGGGCAAAGGCCTTTTTCTCCTCAGGATGGCTCCTGTGAACACCACAGTGGGAATGGGAAGCACCCCACCGCCAAGGGCTTCAGCAGACATCACTTGCGGGGGGGTCCTGCCATCACCGGGGGTGGAGGAGCTGGTGAGGCCCGTGGGCAAGGGTCTGGCGTGCGCCTCAGGCAGCCTCTGTGGGCTGGAGGCTGGGTCTGCACCCAGCAAGTGCAAAGGGACAGTGTGGGGGGAACCCCACAGGCCTCACATCACACCCTCAGGCCTCCCCCACACGAGCCCTTTGCTCCTTGGAGTCATTTGTCGGCTTTGCCCATCCATCACCTTCTGAAGGAGTGAAATATGCTCCAAAGACCTGAAGCGCTTCACATCTTTACTGCTGAGGTCCAGGCAGCACTGGCCAACACTCCAGGTGATGTGCATAGAGTCTGTGCGGACCTGGTGCATGGGAAGCAGCTCTGAGCACCCCAACCCACTGTCCTCATGGCTGCTGCTGGTACTGGCCCTCAGTGGCAGTGAAGAAGTCCTCCAGTACGCTCTTCATATAATCAAAGGTAGGACGCTCTTCGGGATTCTCCTTCCAGCACTGCACCATCAGTTCATACAACTCCAGTGGGCAGTTGTCTGGCTGTGGCATGCGGTAACCACGCTCCAGGTTCTGTATTACCTCAGGGTTGGTCATCCCTGCGAGGAAAGGCACACAACACTGAGTTTGAGTCATACCCATGTTGCAGGTAGCACCCTACGCTTGCAAATCCCATGGGGAAGCTTCGTTCTCCCTCTATCACCACCAAAACCCGCCGTGGCTGGCTACGTGTGTCAGGAAGTGGCTGAAACCATTGCGGGCTGGCAGGGAAAGGAGCCAGATGGGGCGGCTGGGAGCATGTGTGCGTGCAGGAGTGCATGAACACACTCCTGGGTGTGCGCTTGCGTTGAGTCGAGTGCATGTGTGTGAGCCTTTCTGTTGCACAGCTGCTGCGAAATCCTGACCTGGATACGGGATCCGGCCATAGGTGACAATCTCTGTGAGCAGGATGCCAAAGGACCAGACATCCGACTTGATCGTGAAAGTCCCGTAATTAATAGCCTCTGGTGCTGTCCACTTGATGGGGAATTTAGCGCCTGAAAAACAGCAGGAGGCAAGGAAATAAAACATTACAGCTGAGCTGGAAACATCCCTCTCTGTGTAACTGGATGTGACAACCCTGAGGCAGCCTCTGTCCCCGCTGTATGCCTAGGGACTAGCTGGGTTTGGTGGCAGCCAGCTCCCATGCATCCCTTCTGCTTGGCCAGTTAGAGAGACCTGAGGCAGGCCAGCAGCTCTGTTCCTGCAGTAGCCACCAGGCAGGGCTGTCACCCCACCAAAAGCAGGGTTAGGTGGGCATGCAGGGGCCCCGCAGCCCCCCTTCAGCTGGGGGGAGAGAGATGGAGGGGGAAAGGTCTCTGCACCCTCCTGCTCCCCTCTCCTGTGGTCACATGCAGTCCTGTATCTGCCGAGGCACCTCAGGACCCCAAAAAGAGGTGGTGGTGGTGGGGGGGTGTTTCTCTCTCCTGTAGCCCTGAGCTGGGCAGACAGACCCTCGCGAGCTGTGTACTCGTTGTCCTCGATGAGCCGGGCCAGCCCGAAGTCGGCAATTTTGCAGCACAGAGTGTCCGACACAAGGATGTTGGCGGCCCGAAGGTCACGGTGGATGTAGTTCTTGGCCTCTATGAAGGCCATGCCCTCAGCAATCTGCAGTGTGGAATGACTGCAATTAATCACCACTGGCATGGCAGAACCCTCCCCACCACCAGCCCCATGGCTCTGTCTTCCCTCACCTGCGCTGCCATGTCCAGCAGTTTATTGATTTTGAGCTTGATGCCTTCTGAGGTCTTGAGGAAGTCCACAAGGCTGCCTGCAATGAAGGTGGTGGGTCTCAGCAGCAAGCTCCCAGCTGGTGGGAGAGCTGTGATGCAAGGGCAGAGCGGGGAGGCAAAGGATGCCAAAACCAGCTTGAGATCCATAAGCCAGCACCAACCACTGGCTGAGAACAGCCAGAAGCTGAAAGACCACTGCTCTTCACAGCATCTGGGTGCTCTCACCCTTCTCCATGTACTCTGTGATGATGTAGATGGGCTCCTTTGTCACCACGGCGTACAGCCGCACCAGTCGTGGGTGCTGCAGGTTCTTCATGAGGTTGGCCTCTGCCAGGAAGGCACTGGGTGACATGCTGCCCTGCTTCAGGTTTTTGATGGCCACCTTAGTGTGGCCATTGTAGAAGCCTGCACAGAAATGAGGCAGAAAGTGATGGGAGAGAGGGACCCGTCACCGGGCACTGCTGGGGGATGCAGGGCAGGGAAGGAGAAAAAGTGTGAGTGCTACTTTGATGATCTACAGCATCCCAACCCCAAACTGCCCAAGCAAGAGATGTTGGAGGAAGCTAAGGTTGGTTGAAGACAGGCAATGGACCCTTGTGCCATGGAGGGCTGTTGGCAGCAGGACCAGAAGACTTTTGGGGATGATCACAGCTCCATGCTTGCCACTTCCTGAGCAATGATCTGTAACTGCATTTTAACCCACCAAGCAGATACTTTTACATGTGGCTTTCAAGCTCCAGGAGCAAAGGAAGCTGTTGGTTGCTGCACTTTGAACAGGGAAGCTGGGGGAGCTGGGCAGCAATGCTGAAACCAGTCCTCTCCCAAACCATCCCATCCTATCCCAGCCCAGCCAGCACCCATGGGAGCAAAGGCAGGGAATGGCCCCAGTGTCACCAACTCACCCATCCAGACTTCTCCGAACTGCCCTGCTCCCAGCTTTTCCACCAGCTTCAGTGACTCCCTCGGAACCTCCCACTCATCCTGCCACCAGGGCTTCTGCGGGCGCTGGGTCTGGCAGGGCTTGCCCAGGCGGGTGCACAGCCCGTCGGAGCAGCCTGCAGCACGTGGCACAGGGCCTGTGTCAGAACAGGCCAAGGGCACAGGGCACCCAACACGAGCTACTGACTTCTGGGGCACAGGTAGCAGCATGTCCTGCTCATCCCATCCTGTCCTGTCCTATTCTGTCCCATCCCATTCCAGTCCATTCCATCCTGTCCTGTTCTATCCCATCCTATCGCATCCCAACTGCTCCTGTCCCATCCCAATCCATTGCACCCTGTTCCCATCCCATCCTATCCTATCCCAAATAGTCCCGTCCCATCCCAATCCATCCTGTACCATCCCATCCCATCCCATCCCATCCCATCCCATCCCATTCCCTGCCTGCAGGCAAGACCAGCTCCTGGATGGTACCTACGTGTGTAATACTCCACCAGCTCATGCAGGCTGCTGAAGGTGATGCGGGGGGAGATGTAGTAACCCCCCTTGTCCATATTGCGGATCTTGTAGTGCTTCACCGTCTCGCCCTGGTTCTGGTCAAAGTCCCTCACCGACAGTGAGTAGGAGCCTGGGAAGAGAGGGACCATGTGGGTCTGGGACCCTGACACTCCTGTACTTCTCTGCGGCAGGAGATGCCAGCAGGATAGTACCTTTGGAGGTCTCACTCTCTCGGAGGAGGAAGGAGCCGTGTGTGTTGCCTGAGGCCAGGAGCTGCCGCTCTGCATCCTTGCGGCTGATGTTTTTGAAGAACCACCTGAGGACACCCGGGGCAGGGTTAGGGCTGGGGAAGCTGAGGCCACCTTTACCCACCCTGGCTCCTTCCCACTCTGCCAGAACACAGCTCCTACTCAACCCCTACTCACGGCTCAGGCTCCAGACTGTTCAGCAGGGCCACAAAGTTGTAGGGGATCAAACCCTCCTGGCCAGTGGTGAGTGACTGAGCCTTCCACCATTCCCCACTCCTGCAAGGACACAATGAGGTAAGACCCCCCCTTGCTGCTGGGATGTGCATGGACACCCCTGGCAGCACTGGGATGGGGAGCAGCAGGGTGATGCCGACGTGGTTGCTGGGACACCTCTGGCAGTCACTCACTCTTCCAGGATGCGGAGCTTCTCACCCTTCTGCAGCCCCAGGTCCCCGTTGTGCTTGGGCTCATAGTTGTACAGGGCCACCACCAGCTTATCTGGGAGGAGGGGCAGAAGGAGAGGGTGGCAGTGGCCAACTGTTAGCCATGGCTGCCCCCTGCCATGGACCATACCTTGCAGTGGGGACCATACCTTGCAGTGGGGAGCATGGTGGAGATGTGGCCTCGTAGAACACCAGTGCGTCTTGCACCTCGGAGCCGTTGCGAGTCAGCCTCTGCCAAGGGATGAGGAGCTCCATGAGCTCTCACCTTCCTGGGGTTTGGCCAGCTCTGGAGGTGTCTGCCCAGCAGTGTGGGGGGTGGGGGGTCTGTTTGCTCCCTCCTACCTGGGGCTTGCTGTTGGGCTCGATGGGGTAGTTGCAGTGCTCACAAATGTCAATGTTCTCAATCCAGTCCTCATCATAGTCTGAGCTGCAGCAGCAGCCCATGGTGGCTGCAGGGGGTGAGAGGTGGTGAGGGAAGCCTTCAGGCTCGCCTCCCACTCCAGCACATCCCCATCCTTGCATCTATCCACCTTCTCACATCACATGGCTCATCCCACACACTCTGCAGGTCCTCAGCTGAACTGGAGGCATCCTCTGACTCCCCATTTTGCCTCCTAATCAGTTTGTTCTGGCTTTAATTAAAACCATGGAAGGCAATTACTCCCCAGTCCGAGGCTCCCGTTTCCCACTGCCACAGGCCAGCCAGCTCCTTCTCACCGTGCAGCCCTTGGGCTGGGCCCTGTGTTCTCCATCTAGATAACAATCTCATCATGAGTATTCCATTAGCAATACAGTGGTGTGTTTTACCAGACACCTCCTTGGCACCACCAGCAGCTCCTGGTGTAGAGGTCGGTGCCAGGGCTCCCCCACCAATGCTGCATCACCTCTGATTTCCTTCCCCACCCCACAGGTTCCCCTCATGCATTCACCCCATCACTGTGCTCTTGTTTGTCAGGGATGTGCCCTAAGTCCTCATACCTGCTCAGGGGCCCCTCATCCTTGGCAGCTCATCATGAAACATCAAGGTCCCCCCAACCTCAAGCCACGGCGATGCCAAGCTGGTGTACCTGACACCATGGAGTGAGCACCGGGGCAGCTGGGCAGTGATGCCATGAGCACAGTGTGGACTCTGCAAACCAGCCATCAGCTCTTGCCTTGCCAAGGAAGCCAATCATGGCACAGGGCCGAGAGCCCTGGCAGTGCCAGAGGTGAAAACAGCAGCCAAAGCCCTGGAAAAAGCTCTTCCGCAGAATCCCCTTTGCCTACACCACTGTGATTTATCTCCACCAAGACCCAGCCCCCAAACCCTCCTTTCCAGGCTCTGCCCAGCAGCTCCGGGGGCCCTTGGGGGGCCCCAGCATGGTTTCCACAGGCGCTGGGTGCCAAGGGCAGGTTGGGACCCCCAAACCATGCCCCCCAAACCAGCAGCCGCTTTGGAACTCAGCAGGCAGTGCGGGTGTGAGGGTCCCGCCCGTGCCATTCCTTGCAGTGAGCTGGGTCCCCAGGAGATGCTCGTAATGTTTTCTCCTTGGTTTCCTACCCAAAGGAGCCATTGCACAGCTGTTCCCACGAGCACAGGCTTAAATCCACCTCTTTCCAAGGTAGTGGGGGCCTTCGTTTGAGTGTGCGCCCATGGGCGGCTGGGGACACAGGAAAGAGCCTCACAGGGGCACCCCAAAAATGGTGCAGGGTCCATAGGGTGCCACCAGCCATGGGTGGCCTTTGGTGATGGGTGATTTGGGAGAGGAGAGGGCAGATGAGTGAGGTCCTTCCCCACGCCATGCAACACTGCTTTGGGGACTCAAAGACTGAAAATTACCCTGGCGCCTTCAGCTTCTGGTTACGGCTATTTGGGAATACACTTTGGCACTCAAGAAAAGGGGTTTAGGCACATCACAGCTCCCTAATGCGGGCAGGAAAAGCCTCTGCTCTCCCAGACCCACCCACAGCCCTTCAAGTGCCTCCGCTGAAGGGAAGGGGTGCCAGGAGGTATTTTTTCCTCCCTGCACCAGCCGGCTGAGGAGGGAGGTGCTGCTATTGTGCTTGGTTGTCTTAACACACTCAAGCCACAGAATTTCCACCCACAGCCATGTCACCTGCACAGTGGAGGGCCCTTCTGCTGAAACACTGTGTTTGAACTCGGTGTTTGGGACCTGCATCTGGTGCAACTGAATTTCTCCGCAAGGGATGTGTCGGTGCCCCAGCCCCGTGCCTCGCCGTGTCTGTGTGTGCACGCCTGTGCATGGTCATGTATGTGCCTCTCTCCGGAGCATGCCCAGGAGGAGCTGCGCTGTGCCAGCCCTCCTGCACAAACCCCTCCAGCCAGGGCTGGTTGGCCTGTTCACAAGTACAGGGAGGTGTGAGCAGGGCTGAAGGATGGGCTGACCTTGTCCCTGACACTCTTCAAGGCTTACTGTTGTGCCCTGGATGTCCCAAAGCTGGCTGTGACCCAGCTGGATGGTCAGCCCCGTGCTGGCACAGCCTCACAGACACAAAGAACCATGGCCCCAAAGCTGCCGTTGCAGCAGGGAGGTGTTCCAACTGAGAGAGCATCAAAACCAGGTGTCTCTCAGTGTCCAAGCCCCCAGACTGGGAAGCAGACCCCGATGGACCAGCAATAAATTGCTGCCGGTCCCCACACTGCTCTCACCCAGAGCCAGGTAGATGAGAGCTTGGCCCCGGGGACACAACTCCATCTTTGCCCTGAAAATGAGGACCTGGGGAGAGCCCTGTGATGGGGATGGACCTCCAGGCAGGCAGAGAGCATTGGGACAGTGCCTTTCACTCCAACTGGGAGGCCACAGAAGAACGGGGAGCACAGTCTGTCTCCCCCATTGCTCACTTGGGCACCACCACTCTCATCCCCCTGCAGCGATGAGCCCGAACTTCCACTTCCATCCCTCCTAGGGGGAACTTCAGAGTGCAATGGGACCTCCCACCCTGCACATGCCCCCGGGTTCTCCCCAGCTCCCATCCAGACAGTGCCAACGCTCTGACCCCAGGCCCCCGTTACCTGTTGGCGGCGAGGCGAGGACCAGCTGCTCTCAGACTCCCATGGCCCAGCAGCACGATGAAGACTGTCCCTGCTCACGTCCTCCCCATGCCCAGCAGAAGCGAGGTGACCCTGTGGGGAGCAGAGACGAGCCCCCTGCTCGCTCCTGCTCAGTGCCTGCCCCGGCTTCCTGCCTCACGAGCAAACCCTAGAGAAGCTGGTTCACAGCTTCAAGCACAACCGCAAGAGTTAGCAACAAACCCTGGTGGCTTCCTGCCATCCCCGGCATGCAGGGCTGCTGCTCTTGTGTCTCTATTCAATAATCCATGAGGAACAGGAGGGCAAAGGGATGCTGAGCCCCTCAGTTGGTGGGAAGCAGCGTCCTGCAGCTGGGAAATGCCCTGTGACGGACCAGTGATAGGCAGGCAATGGTCCCCCACTGCTACCCAAGCCCCCCTGGTCCCCTGCACTGTCCCCTCCCTGGTGCTCAGCATGGGCACGCTGGCACTGTACACCCACTATGAACCCATCAGACCCTAATATGGGCTGTGGGACTCATCCTGCACTCTGCAGCCCCCACTTTGGCCATCACAATGGGGTTACCCCAAACCAGGCACCCCAAGAACTGTGGTGACAGGGGCTGAAGCCAAGGGGCCACATTGTGCCTCAGCCAGGCTGCCAGCCCGTGTTTTTGGAGGCAGCTTAAGGCAGAGCAATCACCACACTATGGTCTTGGCCTTTGAGATGAAGCATGAAGCCGCAGCTCCCTGCTGCCAGCTCTGCAGAGGCAGGGGCAGGAAGCTCAGCTGTGACAGGGCCATGGTGGTGGCACCTCCAGATGCAGCATCCACTTGGGCAGGGATGTTTCCCAGAGACAGCAACCATCCCCTCCCCATCCTGCTCACCAGCCCCAACAGTGTCCCAGGCAAGGGGTGGTGGGGGGATGCATGTTGGGTTCTTCCTGTGTCCTGCTGCTACCCTGGGAAGGAGAAGCAGCCCCCCCCAAATTATCCCCGAGTCACCTCACAGCTTCCCTGGCACTGCCTATGAAAAGTGTTCTGTGGAAGCCACATTCCCCAAGCAGCAACTTCTGTTGTGAAGGGTTTGCTGTTAATGAAGGAAGGGAAAAAGCCAAAATGAAACCCCTCTGGTGAGGGCAGTGTTGTCAGCCCTGGGTGCTGCTCCCCTGCTCCCAGTGCAGGGCTCCAGGGAGCTGGAGATAGAGCAGGATGCGAGCATAGGGGCTGAACCCTGAGCACAGCCACAGCACCTTCTGGCCTCAAGCCCCAAAACCAGCCCCTCCATTTGGCGCTGGTTTGAGGATACGCATTTCCTGCAGCAGTGCAGCCCAAGCACCCACCCGTGGCCAGGGGCACATGGGGACAGGTTCAATCATGAGGTCTGCAGAGCAGAGACAGTGCCTCTCTGGCAGGAACTGGTGCGAAGTTGCTACCCTCTGAGGCAGGGCTGGGGAAGGAGTGATGGGAGCGCGCTCTCTCCCTGCTGCCCGCAGGTCCCCCATGTCTGGAGGTGGAGGCAGGTGCCTGGGTGCAAAAAAGAGAAGAACATCAGCTCTCACTTTCTATTCCTCCTCAAAGGGCTGCTCCCTACATTTTCCACTGCAGTTGACCCCACCATCCTTAAGGACAAGGCAGTAGGTGTCCCAAAATACCCTGCGCCCAATGGGGATAGTGGCATTTCCTACACCACTGTGGCATGGCATTGTCCCCAGGGCGGGGCTGAGCGCTGCCTGCTGCTCCACAGTCCCCAAGGGGTTTTAGGAGGGTTCTCGAGCCCTGCCAAGTCTGGATGCACCCACGGGTGCCTCTGAGGTTCCCATCCAGATTCACTGCTGAGCACTCCATGGAGTGCTGCCACTTTCAGCAGAGGGAGAACCGCCGGGAGTTGATGTTCATGCGGGTGACACCGATATGCTTAAGTGGCATGGAGAGCAGGAAGGCAGCCTTGTGTGGGATGTTGCAGAGCAGATCCGAGTCTTCCTCACAGCCCTCGAGGCCAAAGGTAGCATTGTCTAGCATCTCCTTGTGCTGGTGGCAGGCCTGCTCCACCTTCAGCTGGTGCAGATGTGCCCGCAGGCACATCAACTGCTGTGCCAGGTGCTGGTCCATTGCCTGCATCTCCTGCTGCATGGGGAAATGAGCATCAAGGCTGGAGTGGGCAGCCACTGTCTGCCCAGGCAGCAGGGCTGGGGCTTGGCCAGAGCACAAGCCCACTGGTGACCATGTGCAGAAGTGGCCCTGGGGTTAGCACGGAGCCCTGGGGGTCAGCACAGGTCTGTGCTGCAGTCACAGCATGTGGTCAGCTCATGTTTATACACACATGGCTGTTGCCACCCAATGGAAACCACCGCTGCTGTGCCACCACTGCCCCAGCAGAGCAGGCAGGAGGGGGTGACAAGAGCAGACCAGGACAGAGCCATGACCGCTGGAGCTCTGCTGAGGACATGCGCAGAGCCATATGTGCCCTGCAAAACCCCATGTGCACCAGCGGTGCTGGGCAAAGGAGCAAAGCACCGTGTTGCAACTGTTAAGTGCCTTGGCCACAGCACATCCCATTGCTGCTGCACGAGGTCGGGCTGCAGGCACTCTCTGTGCTCCATGGCCCCATCCCTGCCTTGGGCCCAGCCCTTTGCCACCCCAGTCCCCCCAGCAGCAACTCACCAGCTCCATCCTGAGCCACTCCAGAACTGCCTCCATGGTGGCAAACCCACAGATGCCACCATGATGCTGGTCTTCAGCGTGCCCCGTGCTCTTCTGTGCTCCCCTTGTTGCCCCGGGGGGCTGAGTGCACCAGGCCTGGCCCCGCACCCAGGCTTCCCACTCCAGGTAGGAAGGTCTCCGCGTCTGCAGCTTCAGTTTGGCCGCCAGTGCCTTCACACTGTCCAGGCTCCCTTCCTTCCAGGCAGGCTCCTCCTCACCCAGCGCCTTGAACTTGAGCTGTTCAAGGGGCATGGTGGCACCTGCCACAGACCCCCCAGCACTCTGGGGTCACCTCTCCGCACTCAAAGCCTCAGTCCAAGCGGAGCCTCTGCCCCACTGCATGCGCACGACAAAGGACACCCTGGCCACTGACACGCGCAGCACCCACGTCCCGGCTATTAATTCACCTCCTGAAGCCTAAAGGCTGGGGACTGAGGACAATTCCAGCGGGAGGGGACTTTCCTTATCTAGGGGAGTGCGAAGGAGGAGGGGTTTGGATGTGTTTTGTTGTGTTTTTTTTCCATTTTCTTTCCCCTTTTTCCACGATTGTGCCCCCTGGGAGTGGACTCCCGGCTCTTCGGGAAAGCTGCCACCCTCCACCGGGACACTTTGGCGAGGGGCACCCCGGGCCCATTCACTTCCAGAAGCAGCGCTGAGGGGCGGGGGTCCAAAAAAAGCCCGAAGAGGCAAAAAGCAAGCTGGGGTGGGGTGTCCTGGGGCACGGGCGGGCGTTAAGGTGGAACCAGGTCAGGATGTGGCCGCGACTCTCACCCCGCCAGCGCGGTGCCGGGAGCCGCGGCAGGGTGATGGGTCTCGCCTGTGCCCCACCACCGGCACTCCCCTAACCCTGTTCTCTGCTGCTCCCGGCCCCTCCATCCTTCCTGTGCAGTCCCCAAATCCCCTGCGAGCCTCTGTGTCCCCTCGCTTGCCCCTTCCAAGGTCCCACGCCAGGAGTCCCGGAGCCGAGGACCGTCCATCCGCCCCCCCCTCCCCTGCGCGGTGCCCGCTGCCCTCCGGCGGAGCCGCCCCGGAGCCGGCCTACCTTAAATCCGACATCCGCTCGCCCCGAGCCGCCGTTCCGGCGGGGCTGTGCGGTCAGTGGCCGCTCCCCACCTCGCTCCGATCCTGCCCGCTCACAGCCACCATTTCCCCGTTGGCACTCCTAAGGTCCCATGCTTGCTCCCCACGCTCCCTGATGTAACCACAGCCTCCCGCTTTCACCCTGCTGTTCTTGCTTGTGCCCCAAGGTCCCCTGTTTGCACCACAGGATCCCTGCTTGCACGCTAACCACCCAGCTTGTTTTGAGTAGTTCCCTGTTTGCACCCCCAGCTCCCCCTCAGGACCCTGCTTGCACCCCAGGATCTGTGATGCAGCCCACAGTTGCACCCTGAGATTCTTGCTTGTGCCCTTGGTTCTCCTCTTGCATCCCCAGGTCCCTGCTGCAGCAGAACCTGAGCAGGTAAGCACTGGGGTGGCTGGGGCAGGCAGCGCTGGCAGCTGCTTATCCTCATCATCCTCTCTCAGGGCACCTGCAGCAACTTCTGCTCCATCCCCAGGCCCAGGAGCGCTTGCGGGTGCAGAGTCCGTGAGAGCCGGGGCTCTGGCAGCACCATCCAGCCCCAGCGCAGGCAGGGAGGGACCCAGAGCTGCTTCCTGTAAGGCAGCAGCTACCAAACATCCCACCCTGCTGCAGCATTGTGAGCAGGGTATTTAGCTTAGGATCTGAGCACTGCTGAAAACCCAGAGACAGCTTGGCCTTCTCTGCCCCGTGTCTCAGTTTCCCCATCTGCAGTGACAGCATTGCTGGGGGAGCATATGTCACCCTCTTCAGTGAGGAAGTTCCATATGCTGTAGGTGACAATGTAAACATGAAGAGGGGGTTGAAATTAGAGGGCCCCACGTGACACAGAGGGAAGAGTTTTTCCAGCCCTGGGCTGTGCTGCTGCAGTTTCCCCTTTCTCGCTCCAGCCCTGCAGCAGCAGCTGGTCGCACCTCCATCCATGGAGCTCTCGGAGCTGATCAAGACGGCGACGGTGCAGAATGTGTTGCTGTCACGTGCGGGGCTGCCGGTGGTGAAGGGCACCCTATGCGTCACCAGTCACCACTTTCTCCTCTCCTCCTGTCCCAGGGGGGACAGCCAGCCCAGCACTGAGGAGCTGTGGCTTCTCATCCGCAATGTGGACGCTGTGGAGAAGAGGTGGGTCTCCTCCATGGCTGGCACCATGGTTTCTTTCAGCAGTGTCACAGTGTCACCCCTACCTTAGCTGGAGGACATTCCCTACTGCTCTCCCAGCACCCATGGCTACCCGTTGCGCTGTCCACTGAGCCTTGTCCCTCCTCTTCTCCACGGCCCATGCTGAAGATGCTTGTGGCACTCACTGGGCATTGACCTTATCTTCTCCCTGCCTCAGAATGCAGAATTTAGGCTTTTACCAGCTCCCCAGGACTTACAGCTACACAGGAGACACCAGGTTTGGTTTTTAATACCCTCTTGGCTCTGCTAATCCAGTGCTCGGCTTCATGTTAACCACCGCAGCACCCACCAGGGCCTGGCCAGGGAGATGGTGGAAATCCCAGCTTCAGACAGGAGAGCCACCAGTGCTGGATGGGAGCCAGCGGTTCGGCAGGCACACAGCCCTCCTGCTCCATCCACTGGAAAAGGGCAGCTCAGCCATTTTGTTTGTGTGTGCATGGACCTGTAGCCAACACTCACCGTTCCCCTGCCCCCCCTAGGTCCACTGGCTCCTCCGGCACCATCACGCTCCGGTGCAAAGACCTGAAGGTGCTTGAGCTGGAGATCCCAGGCCTGGAGGAGTGTCTCAACATCGCCAGCTCCATCGAGGTGAGTTCCTCCTCACTGTGCCAGGATGCAAAGGGTTGACAGGAAAAAGCAGCCACCTGCAGTGTTTGATCTCAGCCTATCATTAATGTGGGTAAACACAGCTCCCAGACAGCCCATGGGTGCCCATGGGGTTGGTGGTGCCATAGATGTGGCCAGGAGAAGAGACCAGGTC
Organism: Psilopsiagon aymara; assembly: GCA_024733675.1. NCBI lineage: Eukaryota > Metazoa > Chordata > Aves > Psittaciformes > Psittacidae > Psilopsiagon > Psilopsiagon aymara. The sequence continues at coordinate 2,153 of JANRGW010041974.1, read as the reverse complement.
TGGGGTTTGCGGAGCTCTGGGGACACAGCAGGGATGTCCTCGCTCCCTGCCCATGACCTACTTCACCTTTGCTCCCACTGCAGGCTCTCTCCTTGGTGGACTCCGTGACGATGATGTACCCATTCTTCTACAGACCCCCGATCCTGAAGCTTGAGGAAGGCTGGCACCTTTTCCCCCTCGAGCAGTACTTCCAGCAGATTGCCTCACAGGTGAGCCTGCAAGGGAGAGACCCAGCTGGGCTGGGGAGAGAAGCAACTCCCCCAACCCATGCTGGGCAGCCCCACAATCCCATGTTCCCCCCCTAGACGAGCCGGTGGCGGCTGAGCAATGTGAACCGGGACTTCACCACTTGCCCCACGTACCCTCCAGCAGTCATCGTGCCGGCAGCAGTGGATGATGATGCCCTGCGGAAGGCTGCCCAGTTCCGGCAGGGAGGGCGCTTCCCTGTCCTCAGCTATTACCACCCCAAGAATGGCACCGTGAGCCCATCTACCCTGTCCAGCCCCTCTTTCCCTGTCCCACCACTGGCCACAAAGGTGGCTGGAAGCCCCCAGGTGGTTTGACCCCACAGGCAATGCTCCGCAGCAGCCAGCCACTGACAGGTCCCAACCGAAAGCGCTGCCGCGAGGATGAGCTTCTTCTGGGGATGGTACTGGACAAGGGGGAACAGGGTTTTATCATTGACACGAGGTCGGCATAGACAGCGAAGCAAGCTCAGATGACTGGTAGGGGCACGGAGCCCAAATCCTCCTACCCACAGTGGAGGCGGCTGCACCAGCCCCTGGAGAGGTGAGGGGCTGTGCTGAGGCCTGGTGCTGTCGTGACATGGGTGATCACACTGCCCTGCCAATGACATGTGGACTGCAGCCCCCCTCTGCAAAAGCCTTACCGAGCCCCTGACACTGCTTTCCTTCCCTTGCAGAGGCCGCCCGCTGCAGGAAAGCTTTATTAAGCTGGTGGAAGCCTGCACCACCTTGACCAACATGGACCGGTGGCTGAGTCGCTTGGAGAGCTGCCGCTGGCTGAGCCACATCAAGGCAGCCCTGAGCATGGCCTGCCTGGCAGCACAGTGCATGGACAGGTAATGGGGGGCTGTGGTCCCCACTTTCACCCTCCCAAAGCTCTCAGTGTTGCACAAACTTTTGGCATTGCACTTCCTGCAGGGAAGATGCCAGTGTGCTGGTGCATGGGGTGGAGGGGACAGACACGACACTGCTGGTCACGGCGTTAGCCCAGGTGATCCTGGATCCACCCTGCCGCACGCTCACAGGCTTCCAGGGGCTGCTGGAGCGGGAGTGGATCCAGGTGAGAGTGGCAGTCCCCAGGGGGATAAGGATCTCGGCACCCCCAAACTTCTTTCACCCCATTGTTCCCTCTTGGGGTCCCACAGGCCGGGCATCCCTTCCACCTCTGGTGTGCCCACTCTGCCTCCTCCCATGCCCGGCTGAAGCAGGAGGCACCACTTTTCCTCCTCTTCCTTGACTGCGTGTGGCAGCTGAGCCACCAGTTCCCCTTCTCCCTGGAGTTCAGCGAGAGCCTCCTCCTCACCCACTTTGACAATGCCTATGCCTCTGCCTATGGCATCTTCCTGTGCAACAATGAGAAAGAGAGGCAAGTAGGGAGGACAGCACTACCCCTTGGGAGCAATGCCATAGTCACCCTTGAGGCAAAGCAAAGCTCTCTGTCAGAGCTGGGGTCACACAAGGCCCCACAACCCCTTGCAGGGATTGAAGTGCAATCTTGACTCTCCCATAGGTGCCTGTGTAAAGTGAAGGAGAGTACACACTCTCTCTGGGCCTGGCTGAACCGGCCTGGAGAGAAAACGAAGTACCTGAACCCTCTCTACTCACCCAATGCTCTGGTCATCTGGCCCTCCGTGGAGCCACAGAGCATCCATCTCTGGCAGGGTGAGCCAGGTCCAGCTCTGAGCTGGGCTGCATGAGGGAAAGCTGCTCTGCTTTTTGTAGAATCCCAGCCTGGTTTGGGTTGGAAGGGACCTTAAAACTCCTGCACTCCAAACCCCTGCCACAGACAGGGACACCTCCCACTTGAGCAGCTTGCTCTGAGCCTCTATGCCCAACCTGGCTTTGAGCACTGCCAGGGATGGGGCAGCCACAGCTTCTCTGGGCACCCTGTGCCAGCGCCTCAGCACC
>JANRGW010041973.1:0-27365 GCA_024733675.1 Psilopsiagon aymara | reverse complement strand
GGAGAAAAAGAAAAAAGAAAAGAAAATGAAAGAAAAGAAAAAGGAGCAGAGAGAACCAAGCTGCTGAAAACCTTTAGGGGGAAAATGCTCGTGAAAGCCAGATCCAGACCGGCCGGGCAGCTTTCAGAAACAACAACAAGAAAGTTTGGAGGAAACCAGATACTCGCCATGAAAATCTGCAGTTCTTTGTTGAACAAATGTTTCCATGGAAAAGCTCTGTTTACCCGTCACTCATCCTGTCGGCTTGCAGGGATGCTGTGCAGCTGGGCAGGGAATGCCCAGAGGAGAGGAGGGGAGGGGACACAGCCCCAGCAAATCTGGCTGCAGTGGGGAGAGAGCAGTGAGCCTGTGTTGCCTTTCAATCTTCTGCCCGTGAGGGCTCGTGTCTGAAGTGCATTAGTGTCTCACGGACATGCTCTTGGGAATGAGGGCTGCAGCACTTTTGGCAATGAGAGCTGCTAAGAGCCTGATCCTGCCCCGATTGCAGGGTGAAGGGTGCAGCAATGTCAGTGTATGACAAGGGTTGGGGTTCACAGGGGCCAGTGCAGGAACTTGCTAGGTTTTTTAGGAGAAAACTGTTGGAAAAGCTCAGTGCGTCCAGCCTTGGTGTGGCCACACATCCAGAAGTACATGGGCAGAAAAGGGGGACTGACTTTTGGGAGGAAAAAATCCACCCTGAAAGCTCAGACTCACATATGGAACGACCCCGCAGAGAGTCAAAGTAGCAGTGCATTTCCATTAGTCCTCTGCAAGTCCATCCCAGGGTCCTGCTGGGTGCAGCTTTCAGAGCCAGGGAGGTACCGACTGCCTGTGACTTAACGTTTTCTTACAGCACCTCTGGGACCAGTGGGGGGAGCCACAGAAGGGAAAGGCTGAATTCAAAACCCACCACGTGGACCCAGACAGAATGAACCCAGGAAAGTGAAAACAAGGGGAAACTTGGCCATGGCTGCTCCTCTCACAGGCACCTTACGTTGGGTCATAAGAAACCAGCCCATGGAGAGGCGGGCACATTGCTGTTTGCTGTGCCGTGTCATGGGGAGCCAGGGAAAAGAGCCAAGGAGAGACTGTATCCTGGAAAGCAGCCCATGCCTTCTGCCAGCACGCACTGCCAGAGGTGGGAAGTGGGGAAAATCATGCACAGCTGCCCTACCTCCTCTGTGAGGGCCCACTGGGAGCCCTCTTCTGTTGCTTTGTGCTTTCAATAGGCTTGGTGAGCACTGTCCCTTGCTCTGCGTATCTCCAGCTCTGGTTTTGGTGGAGGCCTGTCTGTAGCAGCTGCAGTATTGTCATTTATGAGGCTGTGCTGACAAATACCAGCCAAGTCCATGGCAGCGACTTGATCCTCCCCCACACCCATCTTCATGCTTAAATGCGTGTTTGGGATTCAGTCGTCATTTGGGCTCTGTCTGGTCCTTGTCCCTGGCCCCTTCCCTACCTCTGTTTTCCCCCTGAAATGGTAAGTGCCTGTTCAACACACCCCACTCCAGCATGTCATCTCAACAGGCCAAGCATTCACTCTGTGCCAAACTGGCAAGTGGCTCATTTTCCTGGCACGTGGCCTCCTTGGCTCTCTGTCCAGACTGATTTTGTTTGGTTTTATTCTTTTATTTTCCCCCATCTTTACAACTAACCATTGGTTTTAATTAGGTGGCCATCGACTTGCAGCCCTTGTGAGGCTGGACAGCTTCCATGAAAGGGGAGGACTGGCGTGGTGGGCCTGGTGGTAGAAGCACCACAACACAGTTCATCTTGCTTTTAGGAGAGGGGAACTGCTTTGAGTCAAAGGCCAAGAGGTGGCCCAAGTGTATTCTTTTATTCCAGCATGCGCCCAGACTCCCTGCAGCTCCTGGAGTCTCACCATGGAAATGCTATATCACCACTGCCGGGGTGAGGGGAGCGCTGGTGACAGAGAAAGGTGATGGGGACAGCTTCCCAGTCTGAACAACAAATGAAAGATGGGGGAAACCCCAAAGAAAAAGCAAATGTCTCAACATCCCATGCAGGGACTCTGTCCTGAAGGGGTCTGGTTCCTCCTTGGAGAGAAGGGGCTTATGCACAGGAGCCTTGTGGTCAGCTTGGAGAAACTGGAGGCAGGTAGTAGCCTGCTGTGTTTTCCCAGGAAAAGATTTAAACTCATCTCTGAATGGCCCTGTGCCCATCTATGAAATGGCCTCCCTAAACGGGGTTTGTGCACCCCACACTGCCAGCCAGCTGCAGAGTCCGTCCAGTACAGCCTTCCTGATGCAAGCCAAGTTAATTCTTTGGGCAGAGGGGAAGAAATTATTTGTTTTCTCCTGTTGATTTAATATGATCTAGGCCTGAGGGGCTGAAGTGCTTCAGGGAATCTGAACCAACAAAGAGTGTTTCAGGGGTTTGATTTTCAGTGGTTTCATCTGTGGATATAGATGTTAGAGCAAGTAAATGGCTCTGGATTGCAGTTCCCAAGATAACCAAGGTTCAGATCTAGCCAGGACACCACTAATTTGGGGTGTACAGGAGACATGTGCTCTTCCCCCAGGGCTTGGGTGGAGCAGACTTGGTCCTGGCCTTGCCAAGCCCTATGAGCCAGCTCACTGGTGGGTTGGAGGAATGAGCAACCTCTCATGGGACCTGAGAAGGGTTTGGATGGGGCATCTGCTCCTGGGATATCTGCATCCTGCTCCTTCATAGCAAAAATGCTTGTCCCTAAGGGGAGATGTGGCAGGGGTGGGCAGCAGGCTGCTGTCATTGCTGCTATCCAGACGGCTCCTGGGAGCCCAAGCCTACTCTCACCATCTTCCCCAACATCTGGGAGAGAAGACAGTGAGAGGGGAGGCTGATTCTGCCCCAGAGCTGAGCCTCAGTGCCGTAAAACTGAGCCCTGAAAGCCCCACACTCTTTGCCAGTCTCCTGAAATATCTATCCCTCCACCCTGCTGTTGTTCTTTCATTTTATATTTAGATCTGCTGCTCCCGTTAGCTCTTTTCTATTTGTTTTTGGTTCTTATTATTCCTGGCTCCTCTCAGTGTTTTGGTTTCCCTCCTCAGCCCTCATCCGGATGTTTATTCTCACTGCTTGTTTTTATACTTTCCCAAGGTGCCTCCTGGTTGTAGCTGGGCAGAGGTCTGTTTGGTCTGAACAGGCACTCTCATGAAGCGGGGCTGGGACCAGCTGCTGGGCTGTCACCTGAAGAAACCGAGCTGTTCCAGGAGAGGAGAAGACTTGGGTGCTCTAGCATGCCTTCCTGCCTGCTCTCTTTCTCAGCTGGACATCTTGACTGCTTGCCAGGGATGAGTAGAGTGCTCGCCCCTTTTAGGAACATAGCTGCTATACAAGTGCATCAGCTCCTTTAATAGAAGAGCTAGTAGAAGGGTAAAGAAGGCTGGGGAAAAAGAGTTAGCCCACCTCTGAGGAACTAAAAGGGACAAACATGATGTACTCAAGGTCATGTGAAGGATCTCTAGCAGCCTTGGGAGCTGCTTTTCCCATGTCTCCATCTGCTCTGGTTGCCAGGGTAGTTGTGCTTTGAGATATCTTGAGAATCAGGCATGACCATTCAGTGCCTCTGCCTAATAAAACTTAAAAAGTTTTCTTTTTGACTCTTTTTAGGATAAATACACCCAAGTCTTGACCTGCTCCTCCCATGCTCATCACCTTCCAGTGTATGTTGTACCTGGATGTCTCTCTGCATCTTCTTCTACTCACTTATCCAGAAATGTTTCTCAAGCTTTTCTGAGGCCCCAGCTAAGGCACATGCCCATGGAGCAGATGGACAGGGCCATTACATTGCTTCATGAGCCTACAGTCTAAGAGTACGTATGTGACTGAGATCTAGCATTGCCCCGGCTTGAGGATGCATTTGGGCAGAGTACTAGGTGAGGCTTTGCTCTCACCTGCTACCATTAGGACTACAATAATCCTCCTCCCCACTCCCAGCTTTTTCTCCATTTTGTGTCTAATTGGGAGGAAAAATGAGGCAACATGAAAAAGATGCTGTGATACAACACTTTACAGAGCTGTGGTGGCTCTGGGAATTTTCTTGTATCCATACATATCTCTCATCCCCCACCATGGCTGCTGAATTTCAGATAAGCACAAGCATGTGCCTGCATTTGGTGCAAGAACTGTCCCAGCTTCCCTTGTTAAATTATTTATTCCAGTGCAAAGGCACAGATTTTTATTTATTTTATTCCTCTGGCATTCATCCCTGTTCCTCCTCCCATCTTACAGAGCCTTTTCACTGCTGAGGTGCCCAGAGCCATGTGGCCACGGGCATAGTGCAACCCTGTGTTTGCATCAAGAGCAAGGGAGCCCCGGGCAAGGAGAGACTTATACCCTGCGGATGGGAGAGACCTGTTCTGTGGTCCATAGGTATTTATGTGAAGAAGCACTTCCTCCTGAGAGCAACTCAGTAGTCTGGAGCAGCCTTCTGCATTTTCAGTAAGGATAAAGAGAAATTTGCATTTAGGACTTTAAAAGGGCTGGTTGGGAGCTCTGTGCCTGGATATGGGATTTTTTTATTGCTCAACTTCAAAGAGGTTCAATAACGGGAGTGAGCATTCAGGTAGGGAAAAAGCTCTTTCTTCTTTCCACATGCAAAAGTGTGCCAAAGGACACAAAGGCATCCCTGCACACACAGAGTTATGGGGCTCTGGGGAGAGTTAAAACAGAGCAGGCTGAGGATTTTGCATAGAAAATGTTATTATTTTTGGATTAAAAAGTCAACTGACACAACAGCCCGAGCTGTCAGGATCCTTTATGTTTTGGTGGGGGAGGTGGAAGATCAAAATGAAAACCACTTCAGTTTGCTGAAAGGACCCAAAACAAACTAATCTTTGATCAGTTTGAGCCCAAGGCCCAGCTGTCTGCAGGGCTTCACGAGAGCTGCTGTGTGGGTGCTACAGACATCAGCTCCTGGAATTGGACCCAAAACCAGGTCACATCCCTAAGCACATGGCAGCTGCTCTTGGACCATGCACAGGGATGGGGATCCCCATCTTAGGGCTGTCAAGGGCAGGGTGGCCTCAATGGACCTGAAAACAAGGACTGGGGCTCCCAATCCAGTCTGAATTTGATTCTGCAGAAGAAATCTGAATGCTTCACTTTGCAGGCATCAAGTCGTGTCCCTCCTGCTTGAAAACTTGGCAACAAACTGAAGTGCTCTGCATGCGTGTTTTTTCCAGATTTTTTATTCCACAGGCAGGGCTGATATTTTGTAGCTTGCTCACTGCTTGGGATGAAAGTGAGTGTTGGAAAATCATGGAAAAAATTTCATTCATGTCTTAATGTGGAGAAATTTGGGTCATTTGTATTCAGAAATGGAGTGCAGACTCCTCCAGGAAATAACTTACAGTGTGGGACATCTGCAGGCATCCTTCCCTGTCCTTCTTCATGGCAAGAAAGGCTTATTTGTCTGATTCACTGGTTTTTCTGCCACCCCTTTTTCCTCCCTTGTACAAGTATCTGCATACATGTATACCATGTGACTTGACTGCCCTGTCCCTGAGTAGGAAAGCATTGATTGCCATCATTCATAGCAGCTGACAGCTGAAAATATATGGCCATGTGTGCACAGGGGCATATCTCAGATATCTTCTTATGGTTTTGGGGCTTGTCTCTTCCTCCTCTGATTTACATCCCTTTCTTGTGGGATACAGCTCCCAAAAGGGCATCCCCACACTTCAGCTCCAGGGACTCAGCTCACCCCACTCTGAAAAGGTCTGAACCAAGGCTGAAACGAATTTGGCTTTTCTGTAGAAAGGTGATGGTGTCCTGGGTGGTCCATGTACAAGCAGAGGTGAGGTCTGTCCCCAGGTACCACTATGCTCCTGGAGCTGGTGCCCATCTGTGCGCTGGTGCCTCTGTGCACAAACAGACCCAGTAGCAGCCCTGGTCTTGGCCATAGCGAGGATGCTGAGTCCCCTCTGTTGCTTTTTACTGCTCATGTGAAATTCTGTTAAAGAAAGCTTTCCAGGTGAGCTGGCACTGTTGGGGGAGGAGGCAGCAGCCTTCCCTCTCTCCACACCCCTCTATCCTCCACTTCAGCCCCCTCCATAGCTGTTTTCCATCCCTGAGTGAGACCCACGCATGTCTGCAGACGCCTCACGGCCGTTTCATGTCCTGCCTGCTCCTTCCTGCACTAGGGAGAGCGAACCAGGGCAGGGCTGAGGGCGAGATTTCCACTGCTCCACAGAGCCAGCCCTTCTCCTCCCAAGCCGTTCGCCAATTGGAAATAAACTGAAGGCAGCAATTCCCGGAGCCCTGAGCCAGCCGTATTTGCAGAGGCTGGGGAAGGGATGGGGCAGGGACTGTTTCTTCCTGCAGGCACAGCAGGGCTCTGGTTTGGCAGGGAGCATAGATGCAGCTCCAGCCTCCTCCAAAAAACACAACTGAAGTCTAAGAGGAGCTGGAAGCAGGCCTGGTAGCCCATCCCATTTGTGAGATGGATGGGTGTTACATCCAGGCTCCACTCCCTGCTTTCCTTTTGACCCCTCTTAATTGTAAAGAGAAAGGGGGGGGGGGGTTATTACTCCTTATCAGCCCATTCAATCTCATGGCTGAAGCTTTCCCTGCACCCTTCAACATTCCCCCATTTCTTCTCTCATCAGTAGCTTTTAACTCAGACCCCAGGATCATTCACAACCCATTGCAGTGGCTTTACCTGAATAACCCTCGTTAGAAAGCTGAGACCTGAACTGTTTGCTGCCAATTTTCTGCGACTCCACAGTAAATCAGAGCCAAACTGCTGTCTCAGGCTCTGCTCTGAGTCCAAACCGGCGCTACCCTCCCTGCCACCCTGCTGAGCTCAAGGCGAGCTCCAGCACAGGGATGCAAAGCTGTATGAGCCTTATCCTGGGAGCACCCTTGCGGGGATGACACCACCCTTCCCGGAAGGAGACAGAGGTTAGTCCTCGTCTGCCAGGCTGTTTCCAGAGGGAAGCAGCTGCCAGCAGCACGGTCACTGCAGTGTTTCATAAGCCGCCCCTTGCCTCGGGGGGCTCAGCCTGATGCACTCACCTACCCCTGAGTCAGCTCCTGGCTGTCGGTACTGGAAACCACAGAGTCCTTTGCTGACTGCAGGGAAAAGATCTTAATTGATGGGGGGGGTTGGCAGTCCTGAGAGACAACAGCGGCCCTGCCGTGCTGCCTACGGGCTGGAGTATGTGCTTCGGGTATTCCCTTAGGCTGGGATGTGCCTGAAGGGTTTCTGGGACCTGTTCCCGTATGGGGCATGGGTACAAAAGTGAGGGCAGGACCAGCAGCTGGAAGCCGCCTGGGGTGGGCAATGCAGTTGGGCTGAGACATCCCATGATACAGCCCAAAACATTTCTGCTGCAGCTTTCTGACAGGAGACCCCACGCTGGTGCCAAGGGCTGAACCTGGGAGTGAGGGGGACTCTGCTGACAGCGTGAGGAAGGGCACATGCTGATGGGGCTGGAGGTAAGGGGCTGATGCTGCAGCGCTGACCAGATGCCAGCGACCACACTGAGGAGCTGCAGAGCTTACACCCAGACCTGGGGGCTGTCAGAGAGACTTTCCAGTAGATGCTGATTCAAGAAACTGTTCCCTTGTCACTTTCTGCAGTTATAAAATTTATTTTAAAACCTTTTTTCCCAAACTGGAATGACACTCAGGTTAAAGACAGAGGAGACAAAGAGCTGGTCATCACAGAGTAGGCCATGGTCATTCCTGATGGGGTGAGAGTGCTGCCCGCAGCGCATTTGGGAACACCCAGCAGAAGCCACCGCACCAGCTGATATGCAGACTGTGCCATGTTCTTTTTTTCCTGTTGACCTGTGCTAAGGTTTAGGCAGCAGGTTGGACTGGTGTGGCATCACAGACCAATCTGAGAAGCATCAGCTGAAAGGGAGCCGTACAGGACACACAGGTAAGGGACCAGTCATGCTTTAATTCCACTGCAAGGGAATATTCTTACCCTTGAAGAACAGCCACCACCTCCCAGCACCAATGGAGGGAATGGCTACTCTTATTTTGCTGCTACACAAATGAGACAGGAGGGAGAAAATATAATTCCCCCTATCTCTGACAAATCCTTCTGTGACAGATGAGCTCTGACCTACTTTGCAGTAGAGCCAGATGCTTAAATTTATGAATACAAAGTGTTCCTGTCAGACCTGGGAAGGAATATTATATTACTGCCCATCTATGTGGTCTCTCAAGCAGAGGAGCTGAATTTCATGTGAAAATACAATTTGTGACTCAATCCTGAAGTTTTTCAAAGGAAAGGAAAACATGAAAGTATGCCATGCTTATTCAAAAGGCACAAACAAGGGATATTCAAGTGATAACATTTATACCAAGCTACAAACTGACTGCTGCTGAAAAAAAAATCCTAGCCTGACTTCTCAGAGGGTCACATTTTCACAGCTTTTGACTTGACATTGGTTAAGTCTTCCTTCTGTGGGATTTCACACTTGTTGGCATCCAACATGTTGCAGGCTCATGGTGCAGGACAGAATTTAGCAGATATTTCCTCATCCTCTCAATAAATTCCTTTTTCAAACACTCAAATGGTAGAGTGGCACCTCTGGGACCCCCTTCCCAAAGCAGCAATTGGGTTGCTGGGTTTCCAGGTCTGCATCTGGAAAACAAACACTATTTTGCTTCTGACCTCCTGTGTGGGTTTTACTCCTCCAAAAGACCCCAGGTGGGAATATGAGTTTGAGAGAGCACCTTGGAAGAGCCAATATCCTGAAATACAACTTGGGTGTAAATCAGCCGGGTCCTACTGACTGTATTTGATTTATGGTAATTTAATTTGCAGCCTTTGCTGTTCATAAAGTTATTGTGGTTTCTAAACTGTAAACCAGACCGTGTCTGCATAAGGGGAGATGAAGTTAAATACATGAAAGCACACAAAAATACATAATTTTCCTATTTATTTTTAGGCTTTAAAGATACTTTTCACTGCCCATACTTTATAAATTGAAAGTGACATAAGATGTTTGTACTTGGTATCGGAAGATATTGTTGTGAGCTGATATAGTGAGTGGCATGTCATCAGGCAATATTATAGCAAGGTATTCAGAAAGATTTAAGGCACGTATTGTGCAAATTTTGTGATTTGGGAGAAGTCTGATGCTGTGTGATGGCTGGGAAGAGCTCTGCCTGCCTTTTGGAGAAGCACCACTCAGGCACTGATTTATCTGACTTATCTGGCAGGTTAGCCGAATCCTTTACATACTGGAGACAGTAAAGCAGGAACCTGGCAAACTGCAGCAGAGGAAAATTCTCAACTTTGCTGTTGTCCAGATTGAACAGCAGGGAAGATATTCTGCTCTCACCCTCCAATAAATCCACATCCTGAAGTTTGTAGCCTGCTGGCAAGGGTGCTTTCCTGGGAAGAATGTATTTGAAGCTGTCAGGGTTGCAATGGATGGGGGTACGCACAGTCCCTCCTCTTTTTTGAGGGCTGGACTTTATGGACAGAAAGCACCTGTGCTTGCATTTAATGAGAACCTTGGTGCTGTTCAGACATTAAAATGCCAAGAACACTCCTGGTGACATGGTCCCACAGTGAATTACCTGGTTACCCTTCTCTGTGGGATAGGGTTTGGGCAGTAGGCTGCTGCTCAGCCCAGGCCAGCGCTGGCATGGCAGCAGTGCGAGCATGGAGAACTTTCTGTTCCAAGCAGCATGGGCAGGGATTTGGTCCTTGCTGTCTGGCTGCTAAGCTTACAAGGGTTTTCTCTGCAATTCTGAATTGATGTGTCTAAGGCTTGTTCAAGGCTCGCTCCAGGTCGCTCTATCCTTTTGAGAGCAGTTACTTTTCTTGCAGTGTCACTTGCCACAGGAGGATAGAGGAGTACAAGGAGCACAAGCCAGAGCATGCTCTCACATGTCTGACAGCTGATCTGTTTTTTCCCGAGTGTATCATTTGATCTGACACAAGTCTCAGCGATCCTCATGTCACCTCTTGCCACTGCTGCAATGACAACACAACTAATGCCAACTGCCAGTGGACCATCCTGTGCTCCCTCACTTGACTGCTCTGCTGGGGTGAGCCTCTTCCCTAAGGAGCAGCTTTTGTCTGCGTGTCTGAGCCTAAATGAGACCAGCTGCACCCAACCTCATCCCAAAACATTCCCCAGCCATCAGTGCTCCAGCCTGCTGCACACAAACTTTTCCCCAAGATGACTGGAGACACTGGCAATGGCAGGATAGCGAGGTTTCCACAAGGTGGCATCAAAAGACCTGGGCTTCCCCTCCACTAGCTCAGACCCGCAGGATTTAGCGCTTTCCTGGAATGGTTTGGCATGACTGAGCGAGAGACATCTCTGGGGAGAGAACAATGGAAGGCTTCATGATGGGATTTTTGTCACGGATTTGGCCTGACACCCACCTCTGCCTTCCCGGGCTGCAGGCACGTCTGAGCACCAGACCTCTTTGGGGATGGGCATACACAGATGTAAAATACCTGCAGAGGACACCGAAGAAATCAATGTGCTCCCCTCCCTGCAGACAACTGCAGTTAGGACACCAGTGGGCCAGAGAATAGGAAGAAATAACCTTATAGCTTGACTCAGGATTGATGGGCTGAGGCAGCTTTGCCTTTTACAGGACAGCAAAGGTGGACAGAAACCCCAGGAAGTGAGGAACAGTGAACAAAACCTATTTGGCCTAGGAGGTCCTCCTTCTTATGTGCATGGCCCCATGTTTTCACTCACCAGACTGGGATGTGAGGTTTGCCAGCCCTTAGCCCACACACATCATCCCTGGGGTGTGCCTGGAGCTGTCCCCATCCCAACAGGAGCAGTGGCCAGAGATGCTGCCCCATCACAGCTATCAGTAAGAGCAATACCCCAGCATCACACAAGCATGACTGCTTGGGCTTCAGCTGGAGCATTTGCTGCAGCTCCTGGCTAAGCTCTGTGGATGTGAAACCCACTCCTGGCATGCTCAGAGGCTGCCCTGGCTGAGCGCTGACCTGGCCATGCTTGGCACCAATCATGGACATCAATCAAAAGGATGGGATTGGACACTGAGTAAGCATATTTGAGTGAACACAAAATATGGCTTTGTGGTTTATTGTGTTTGGATTGCTTTGGCAAGCAGCAAACTCCAGCTGTTGAATTATTGCAGCCCTCAAACCAAAACACTGACAAATCTGTGACCTTGTTCTTTCAGAAGGAACAGGAAAGGGTCATTAGTGAGAGCTTGTGTTCCTCGTCAGCTTACAAACGTGGGACAAAAGCAAATAACCAAGCCCACGCAGAATTATTGTAGGCTCTGACAGATGCAGTGCAGCAGGCTGTAATTCTGGCAATATCAAGCAGTGGGTTCTCTAGCCCTGTGATAATGAAGATGCCCTTCCTTGGGAGTAGGGTGAGAAGATGCCCTTCGAAAAAGTGGGGTTTTCTTAGTTCGCTTTTTTTATTTAATAATAGTAAAATAAATAATAATAATAAAGTTGGGAGGGAAAAAGAAGAAAAAAGGTTAAAAAGTCATAAACGTGCCCGCCGGGAGCTGCGTCTGGCCGGTGTCCTGCGCTCCCGTCTCTGCGCACGGTGGAGCTGTTGCTCCTCTCTGGGGCCGGGACCAGGGCCGCGGCGAGGGCTCCGCTGCCCCACGGCCCTCTTGGCCGAACCCCGATCCGGACCTAGACCTCACCAGCATAGTCTAGAACTTATGTTTCCTTCAAAGACTTGTTTTTTGGCTAAGCGGCGGCCGGAGGGGTGCAGGCAGCTGCACACAGAAGCAAGGGTGCCCCAAACCCCCGGCTTCTTCCTCCTGACTGGAGCCAAGAGTCAGGATCTGAGTCAAGGGGAGCAACTTTAATGAAGCTAGCTGTAGGTTTATGTAAGAACTGGAGCCTAGAACTTGGCTTCAAGTGTGCCTGCCTTTGAGGTGCTCTCCCCACTAGTCTGGCCTTTATTTTCCCTTAACTCTGCTCAAATGGTAAATGCCAGTGGTGGTGTTTATGGATGCATCTGGTGATGATGGCCTCACCTGACCCAGAGTGGCTTCAGGGTAGACAGATAACACAGTAACCAAGGGATAATGTGAGCACGCTCCCCCCTTGAGTAATGAAGCCTCCCGAGGTTATACCTCGAAGTTCAGAGATTCCCTGCTGCAACAGATTCTCGGTAAGTGACTAACAGCATGCTAAATCTGGAAAACTTTGGTAAGTGATGTGAAGGATTGATTGTGCATATATAATCTTTTAGACATAAATCACTGACCAAATCTGAGACTAAATCCTGATCCAGCTGCATCTAGATTCTTCTCTGAGAAGCAGTTAGAAAGCAAAGGCGTCCTCTCTGAACCTCATGACTCAATGGGAGTTTTATCTGACTTTGTCCTCTATGCAGTAAATACTTCAGTGTACCTTGCCAATGAATCTTGTTAAAACAACGTCACACTTACTATCGCTTTTGTTAAATTGTTGGTTTATATCAATAAATGTATTGCTACTTCTCTCTTATAAGTGAAGTGCATCACTGCATCCATGACACTGTCTAGAAGACTTAAGTTTAAAAAGCTGCGACTGTTCCAGGTCCTTCATCTGCCCTCACCCTGGCCATGGGCTCTGCTGCAGGGATCCTGCCTGAGGATGGGGACCTACTGCTACTGCTGCCTGTCCCTGCAGCCACCTTGCCTGTTCCAGGCCTGGCACAGCTCAGGAAGGGTAAGGAGGGTATTTGTGTGGCTAAGCCATGCAGTCACCACTGTGCCGTAAGAGGTTACGCTTGGTGCCAACTGGTGAGCCCTGCCTCAGCACTGAGACACCTTCGGAGCGTGACACTGCATGTGGGGACACAAACACAGCTCTGCTCATCTCTATCTCCTTACGGCAAACACCTCCATATACAACTTCAGTCCTCACTTACACGTTCATGTTTTCCTGGATTCTGGGTGGCCTGGGCCCCATTACTCCCTGTCACCCTCAGCAGGCCTGAGGACTGTCACTTTTTTTCAGCTGAGCAGACTTGCAAATGCAAAGCATAGGCTGGGGATCAATGGCACCTTTAAATAGCCTGACCCAAAGCCTCTCTAAGCAGCTGACTTTGTCAAGCAGTGATAAAACTGCCTGGCTGTAAGCTTTTCTATACAACCCTTTAATGTGAATGTTGCTGGATAAAATCTTCTCTCTTTCCAAGTGAAAGAGGAAGGCAACACTCACCCCACAAGGAAGACACCGCTGTCATCCACTGGCACAGCAGTTTTTGCGTGAGAGGGTTGTTGCACTCTTGGCATTACAGTCCCAGCTCCCATGCATCCTGGGCTGGTGCTGAGCACTGATACATGCTGAAGACTCCTGGGTGTTGGTGGAGAGGCTGCCCTGGGAAGCCAATGGGGCATGAGATTGTGCTTAAGTGCTTTCCTGGCTTGGGGCTTGTAATTATTAATAATCATAGTTAATCTCTGCCTCATACAAGTTGGCCTGTACACCACATCATGTTTAAACTATTAAAGGTACGCTTTTGTTTACTGAAACCATCTCTGGGCCATCATATCACAAATGGCCTATGAATTATCAGTTGCATTATGAATGTTGTACGGCAATGTTCAATGACAAAGAAGCAATGAAAGTCTACTGGTCTTCAAAAGAAAACCTCAAATAACCCCATGCCAAATCCAAGTGTTTTCAGCCTGCTGCTGAGGCTATGAATATTGCAGATATTACATAACTTTGTATGGTATTTGTTAAATATTTAAGATCAGAAAAGAGATTTTAGCCTAAATGGCTGCTTGTGGTTACAGCATTAGAGACTTGCAAAACTATTGCTGGAACCCAGGTTTGCTTTCGGATCCAGGCTCCTAATATTTTGTGTCAGGTTAGGCAACCATTTCCTAAAGATCAAATACAGGTTACAGGTCATCCTACCTGGAGCTGTAAAAAGACAGAGAAAGCAAAAGCTGTCAAGTGAACAGCAAGAACTCTTGTCAGGGCAACAAAACCGAATGACTTCATGTATTCGTGGGCATCATCTTAACTAAATTTTACATTGCACACAAAGTGGCTATAGACTGTTAGGGTTCGGTTCTTTTTTGAGATATCCTGAGAATTCCCTGAGTTGGTATAAAGGAAAAATAATTTTTACTTATTCCATGAACCAAACTCATTGCTTTCCTCTCCCATGCCTCTTTCTGTGCTTTGGCCAATGTGGCTCCTTTGTCTTCCCTGAAAAAGCCAGAATGGAGCTGCCCAACCCAGCAGTGCCCTGAAGAAATGCTGCAGAATGGTGCTAAGCCAAGCCAAGCCAAGCCAGGCCTGCGTGTAACAAGTTATAATTGAATCTCAGAATCACAAAATGGGTTGGATTGGAAGGGACCTTTAAGGGTCATCTAGTCCAACTCCCTTGCAATGAGCAGGGATGTCTTTAACCAGGTCTGGTTGCTCAGAGCCCCATGCAACCTGACCTTGAAAGTTCCCAGGGATGAGGCGTCTATCACCTCCCCAGGCAACTTGTGCCAGCGTTACACTGCCCCAATCATAAAAAATTTCTTATTTCTATGTAGTCTAAATTTACCCTCCTTTAGTTAAAAATGATTCCCCCTTGCTCTATTACAACAGGCCCTGTTAAAAAAGTCTTTCCCCATCAATATTCGACGTGCTATACTTGACAGCAGTCAAAGGCATATCCTTTGATGTGTTACACAGAAAGATCTCACCCACAGAACCCACCAAGGCCATGGCTGGCTGGTGGGGCACCTTCGCAGCCGCATATTGGGGTTTCAGGTGTGAAGGTTTCTGCCAGCACCCAGAGGATTTTCACACATGCTCGGGAGCAGGCAGGAAAACTAAACTCTCTCTGGCACCTCCATATGGCTTTGTCTTTCCCATCAACCACCTCCTGGAGAACAGGCTCCATTCCCTTGCAGCTGAAGGCTTCTGGAAGGGCAAAGGCGACTTCAAGTCACCCCAAATCTTGGTGCACAGCGAAAACTCAGCTCCGTTCAATCCCCACTTGTGCTATGGCCCCTCTGAGCAGGGGGAACAAGAGAAGTCCCCTGAGCACAGCGACACCCACAGCCCGTTGCACTGCTGCCAGCCAGCCATGGGCTGTTTTCTGCCCGCAGTCACCTTTGGGCCTGACAGTAATCTTGAAGCATCTGCTCCAAATCATTCAGGATTACAGGAATTAAAAGAACCCCAACAAACCCCAATTAGAGGCCCAGGGTCCAGCAAGGACAAATCCGTTTAACCCTAATCCAGGCTGCTGCCCCTTCCCAAAAGGCAAAGGGACAGTCCCTGCTGGCTGCCTTTTGTGTGATCCAGCAGCGTCTCCTCTCCTCACCTGAATTTACCCGTTTTTTTGCTGCAAAAGTAGTGCCAGGCAGCGCACTCATGCTACTGGAGAAATGGGATGCTTGGCCTTGGGATCTGAATTTACCTGCACAGACGTGGGGGTTGGTGCCAACCTTTTTCCCGGCACATGCTCCAAGGGGATTACAGAGGTGAAAGAGAGGGTGCAAATAAATCTGAATGCATTATAGTGCCCATTAGGGTCTGTACACCAGACAGTGGCTCCTCTACTTCTTGCTCACCATCATGTATAGCCCTCTGTCCACCAAGAGCACCTTCAGGGTTTCAATATGCTCGGCAGTCAACATGGACCAAGGTGTCTGCAGTCCCGTGATCTGCAAAGCTACTTTGCTGAGCAATTCAATGTGGAAATACTCCTTTAAGATATGGCACAGAAATCTGGGGTTGGTAGCAGGCCACTGAGACACAGCTTGAGGCTGGAAGGCTGTAAACTAGGGCTGCGGCAGGGACACAGCTGAATGTGAATGTATGTAATGCTAGGCCATCTGCGTGCGTCACCCTTGTTGGGCGTAAGAGCCATGTTCAACCCTTCATGTCAATATAGCCCCCAGTTTACAGACTTCTGCATTTTCTGACTTTTACTAAGAGATTTGTTAAGCTGGTATATCCCTGACTTATAGGTCAATCAGCTTCCTTGGAACCTGGAGCTTTCATCCTGCGGCGTTAGGAGATGTCAGCTGGCTATAATTGGTCCTGACTTGCATGAACAGCACCCATTGAAGGACACTCCTTGTGAGCAAACATTTGTAAAACAAAAAAATTCAGGCAGCAATTTTTTCTAAGACCAGTTCCTGAATCTTCTTTGAGGCAGAAATGAAAGACAGGGATATGGCCACAAACCACCCTCAGGTGTGCACTTCTTCCATCATTCAAGAAAATGTTGGCAGTTGAAAATGTTCTGTGCTGGTTTTGGCTGAGTTTGCATTGATTTTCTTCGTAGTAGCTAGTGCAGGGCTATGGTTTGGATTGGCAGTGGAAACAGTGTTGATAATTCAGGGCTGCTTTCATTATTGCTGAGCAGCACTTACACAGAACCAAGGCCTTTTCTGCTTCTCTCCCCACCCCAACAGTGAGCAGGCTGGGGGTACACACGAAGCTAGGAGGGGACACAGCCAGGACAGCTGACCCCAAGGGGATATTCCATACCATATGATGTTATGCTCACCATATAAACCTGGGAGGAGAAATAGGAAAGGGGGACATTCATTTGGTGAAGCACTGCTTTCCCAGAGACAGCTGAATACCTGTGTTCTGATGGGAATTAGTGAAAACCTTGTCTTGCTTTGCTTGATGTGTGCTTTTTGCTTTACCTTTAAAATTGTCTTTATCTCAACTCATGAGTTTTCTCACTTTTACTCTTCTGAGTCTCTTTCCCATCCCACTCAGGAGGAGTGAGTGAATGGCGCCGTGGCGCTTAGTTACTGGCTGAAGCTAAATCACAACATATTCCCAAACTTCTGTTTGACAGCTAACTTTCCTTTGACATACCACTCAGACTGAGAAATATGAGTCAACCTCTTTCTTTTTGACATGGCTAAAGTCCTATCTGTTCTGATACTCATCACAAGACAGTTTCCTTCTACCACCAGTAGGAAAGCTGTAGCCCATTTCACCAAACTCGAAGGCAGTGAGGTACTCTCTGGATTTTCTTAATGTCTGGCAGCACAGCCTCTTGTGGAGTTAGAATGCAGAACTGCAAGGGTGGAAAGATCTCACTTAGCCTCCAGGCTTCTTATAAAAGTTTTAATGTCCTTCTGAAAAATGCAGTTTCGGGTCATTGTAGCAGAACCCTATCTAATGGCCACTGAAGTCAACAGGAGCCTGTCTGCTAATCTGAAGATGTGTTTGGATCTGGCATGAATTAACAGTAAGATGCAATGTAGAACTCAGCATTTAGTGCTGAAAAAAAGAGTGTTTATTTATGCAGCAAATAATTGCTACTATTCTACTGAAGAAATGAAAGAAACATTTCATTAATTACACGCACTTTGCAATGTAATGGAGGAGTCAGTCTTCTTCGATGCCCTTTGTGCCTCCTGATATTTTCCTGGTGCTCCCAGGCATTTCACATCTTCTCTGAGCCTTGCCTCCATTGCGTAAATAAATACATGCAATAAGTGCAAGCAAGAGGAGCAATACCAGTGTGAGCTGCTGGGCCAAGGCAGCGAGCCAAGGCACTGTGCTCTCACCCTTGTGTACTTGGAAGGTGAAACTTAGAACCTTCGTAATGACTGAGTCACCTGGTAACACAAACAAACTTGAACAGCCAAAATGCATACCTACATATGTACAGTGACATACAGAGGAGACATGTGAACAGCAAATTTTAATGCCTGGAAGGCCATGAGATCCTCGGCAAGGTGACTTATTCGCTACAAAGCACTGGAAACTGTTGGAAGTAATAGAGGTAATGAATGAAAATCATGCTGCACCACTGATAAGAACAGCTTTTCTTCTCTCACCTTGTCTTGTACAATGCGGATGTGACCCCATAGCCACTCAATGTTTCTTGGCACAAATACTCCATTGACTTTAGTGGGAGCAGGGGGAAGGCTGAGGACTGCTACTCATGAAGGTACCGGTTTGCAGGATCAGAATAGCAGATGGTGACAGCTGAGTCCTGCTTCTGTGGCGCAGGAGAGTAGGAAAAAAAGGGCGGTTTTGGTGAAATAGCTGAAGCAGTAGGGATTTACTGAACCAATGTTACACTGCCCATCCAGCTTGCTCAGTTTGCTGTTGCTAGCAATTCAGATATTGTCCAAGCTGTCCTGCTCATCAGTGCATGAACTCTGAAAACACTTAGCCACTACCAGCTCTGTGCATTATTTCAGCTGGAAGAACCATGTAGGTAAAGTAGCGATGATGGATCTAAACGATAATAAAGTCTCCCTGTTGAAAATTTGAAGTGCTATACAACTATTTTTAGTGACCTCTCCAGCTGAGATAATGCAGAAAGCTAACTAAATGTGAACATCCATCTTAGGTGAATTGATTCTTACAGTTTGCAAACCAAGGTGAATTGTAGGAGGTTAATGTTCATGCTCCAATACAAGGATATCAGCTATATCAAATGATGCACACTGCACATGTAAAGAAATAACCTATTAAATGCCTAACCCGGATGCAATGTTGTGGTTCTTTTTTATCATTATTATTTGAGCACATTTATTTCCTTAATGGACATGTAGTTCAGAGAGAACACTAAGAACTCTCTCCCTCATATTCTCCTCCCTCTCCTCCCTTTGTTTGTGTGATGTGTGGGGGCACGAGAAAGGGAGAAGATTTTTGTCTTTGATTCAGGAATCGTTGAGGCAAAGTGTTCAAATATGATCTTCTAAAATCAAGGACATTCAAAATATGTTTTTAAATGGATTTTTTTCCTCCCTTCAAGCATGCCCCAAACCCGAGTTCTTGGGACAGCATTTTCTGAGGACTTTAAAATTAAGCAACTGTTTTTTTGCAGCTTCCTAAATGGAAGAACTGAGCACCAACAGTGCTCCCTCTGCAAGGAGATGCAGAGGACTTCATGCCTTTGTAAAATCCAGTACATATTTCAGGGCTGCCACAGCAAATTCTTTACTTCTCAGAGCTCACTTGTCTCGGGAAGGGCTCCATATCCAGCAATGCAGCCTGCTCCCACTCCTGTTCAAACCCTCAGATGGCAATTAGCAAAATCAGTAAGTAATAGAACAAATACTTGTCTCTAAGAAACACAAGCCACAGACAGAGCAACTCATTCACTTTACTCTGAGGCTGTGTTATAAAACTTAATCTTTTATATTTCATCTGTTTTAAGTCCCAGTCCTACAAACACTTAGTTTTGAGATAAGACACTTGAAAGTCAATGGTTGATGAAGTTTGAGTGAAAGGCAAGGCCTAAAGCTGCAGGGGTCCAGGGTGAAGAATCATATCCATCAAGTCCCACACACACCAAGTATGCCCCCATAAAGAAGGGTTTTTAGTTTAGTTCCTTCAGCTCAGCTCTTTAGCAGAGAGTTTTTGGAACAGAGAAATGAGTCTGTTGACCACTTAGCTCCTGGAAACAGTGAGTATCCAGCAGAGGCAAAGCCAAAAGAAGTGTCAGAGACCAACAAAAATACTGTAATAGGAGTGTTTATTGGGATTGCATAGGGATAAAATGCAATATTACTGGGAAAAACAGCTTTCAAGAATTGAAAATGGGTGAGCAGATCCACCAAGGGGCCACGAACTCTGTGCTCATAAGAACCAATATGATTCTAGTATTGCTTCAAGGACTGTTTCCTACAGGAGACATCCCACCACTGAAACTCTGAAGTACTTCTGACCCACCAGTGTTCCATCAAACAAATCTGCTGGGAAACACTCCAGCAGTTTAAGCTTAACAAACAAATCAGTTAGCAATGCTCCTTCAGTGCTTGTGGATGTCAGGGGATAAAAAGGATCACTGACTGAGTGGGAACAATACTCACAGAAACTCAGCCTTGGCCTTGGGACTCTCATCTACCTCTGTGGTCAAGAGGCAGAGACAAGCTTTCACAGATGGTGGACTTGATTAGAGAACTGATCTTGGTTAAAACTGCCTGGATCTTCTTGCTGCTAATAATGGAGAGGGAGGAGTGCGGGACTGTCTCTCCAGGCAACAGAGACAGATTGACGGTGCTGGATTACTGCTAGAGCGGGATTAGGTGCTCTGAGTCACCTACCTGAGAACTCCTTTCCCACTGACCCTGCTGGCAGCCTGCGGAGATCAATCTCCTTCACATCAGTTTGGGGGACTTCCATCCCCACAGCAGCTCCAGGGACCAGCTGCCAACCTGCATGGGAACAGTGATTGCAAGCCAAGGTAATTTTGAAGAACAATCCTCAAAACGTTCAGATTGACTTTAAGAAACAACCTGTCCTGAAGAGCAGTTTCTGATATAAATGGCCTGATAAAGGTGTTTATGAGGAGGCGCTTTTCTCAGCAAGGCACAGCAGTTTTCTCCCTGAAGAATGGTTGTATTTCCTTGTGGTTTTTTGAAGTGCCTGAAAAACACTGGACCTGTGTATCCCTGTTTGTGTCTTCTTCACTGTACATTTAATGGGGAATGATGTTCCAGAAAAGATGTCGTTCCGTTTATGGCTACCTTGTATTACAGCTATGCAGTATGAAATCATTTCAAGAATTGCTTCTGAAGAAGCACATATATTTCAATAAGTGAAATTAGGAGGAATAGGGTGTTATTTGTTCTGAATGGAGCCACTAATAGTTATTGAAAGAAAATTCAATACAGCAAAAGTATTCCAGCTGAAAGAAATCATGTCCTGCTCTCCTACTGTAGAGCTCTCTGTTGAAATCAACTTATCTTGAAAAAGAGAATGTAGTGCTAGAATAAAACTTCCCACTTGTCCTCGTGAAGCCTCAAATGGTGTGTCATTGTGGGTTACTATGGAGTTATTGAATAAAGATTGAGGAGCTTGTTCTGCTGATCAATACCTCTGTGCATGGATGCAGATGCAGATCTTAGCAGTGTCTGTGTATCTCCTGGAGGCTGCCCTCCAAAACCTGCATTCAGCTTGTGTGAAGTTTTCTAAGGGATTGAACTTCTGAGAGTAGTGCAAACAAGCCATGGGTGCTCAGGATGAATGGATATTCTTGTTCCGCTCCTACCACTAGATTATGACAGTCTCTCTTTTCACATCTTTGTTTTGTATCAGACTGCTAACAGCATGCCTCCTCCCCCCCAAATAAAGTTAAGAAAAAATAAAATCAAGAGGAGCAGCTTTAAATGGAAATTAAGAGATGTGTCTAAATCCTTTAGGCTGTTTGGGATGTCTCAGGTGATTTAGTTCGATTGCATCTGAACATTAAAACATATGAGGGCACTAAGGGTCATCACTTAGCCTATTAAAACATTAGAAAATTCCCTGGCACAGGGCTGCCTCAGACCAGGCAGAGCTGCCCTGCATGGTCCCTGGGAAGAGCTCAATAGTTAGCACAGGGTGCAGAGCCTTTCCCATCAGAAGTAGGGACACAACCATCCTGCTTGGAGGGTGAGGGGGCTGCAAAGCAGCAAGCAACAGAGCCAGGACATGACATTAAATAGTGCAAACATAGCAAAGTGGCTGCCTGCTCAATTACAGATCTCTACTGTGACAATCAGGAGCTAAAATCCTGCCAGTTTTCCAGTCAGGAGTCTGTGCCGGAGCCTGGTTTCTGTTTGTACACATGCCGACTAGGGTGCTCTGGTTCCCTGAAGGTGAGCTGCAAATCCGGATTTTGGGGATAGCAAGCTCCCAGTTTTGTCTGACATCATCTCCATCTTGGCTTGGGATAGGCACAGTGGGGAAAAAGTTCTGGAGTTTCCACCAAACCCCTCTGTAGGCATTGCTGTAGAGGGGACACTTTTGCCTGTGGAGGGGGCAGATCCCACCCCACATGTGCTATGTGTTCAGGTCAGAGTGGGGAAGGTCACAGAGGTAGGCTTAGCTCAGCACTGTTGGTCAATTGCAAGATGCAAGAAAAGCCCCCTGGGTTACGTAGTTTGAGAAGAGCCTGGGAGGGAAGAGCACTGAGTGACTGGCACCATTTTTAGGCTTTCTGGGATCAAAACAGTGGAAGTGGTGATGAGGGCTGGTGCTCCAGGGATGCCACTCCTGGGATGGAGTAGCACCAGCTCTGGTACATATAAGGAGACAACTTATATGTTGTCCAGTGTGGAGGGTTTTGGGGCAACAGTGCCTCTCCTCAACCTCTGTGAAGAGGCAGAAGGAGCAACTATGTGAACCCACTTTGCTTTTGTAAGGTTTGAAGCTGTAAACTTCCCTCCAAACCACATTTCTTGAAGGGGAAGATGTGTGCCATAGAGGCCCAGGAGGCAGCAGGGATACAATGGTCCTTTTAGGGAATTCTGTATTTTGGGAGGGCTTAGACTGAGCACAGCAGGTGGTGAAGGAAGAGAAGCCATTTCCTGGCCTTTTGCTGGAGGTCTTGCAGCTTGTCCTGAACTGAAGTCCAAGGGCTTTATCTGTCACTCCAGTGAGGAGAATAAATGCCGAGAGAGTGCAAAGTGCTATATCCCTCAGGGCATTGAAGATGACATATTCCTTCCCTTGATTCCCAGCTAGGTCTCACGTTCGAGGCCCCCTCGGTGCAGGAGCACACCAAGGTCAGCCCAGGGTTTGGGGTCCATTGAGGATGCTGGGGCTGCAGGGGGGCCCTGGGGAGGGGTCAACTCAAAACCTGGCAATTTCTGCACCACACAGCACCCTTTCCCTTTGACTTCCCACACTTCCAACCTTCCCTCTGGCAAATACAACTGTATCTTCTGGAAAAGAAAGAAATAACACAAATACAGAAAAGTCAGCACCAGGCAGGTACAGACATCACTGGGGCGTATTACAGGCTCTTTCAGGGCCCTGCATTGGCCAGGGGTAACTGGATCTGAGATAGAATTTGATCCTCCCAAGCCTTTAATTGGATGTGTGAAAGGTCCAAAATGCAGCCTGTTTTCATGCTTCCCCAGCTACAAAGTACATGGTCTTCTTGTCACACAAGGGCACTTCCCAATGAATCCATACTTCCCGGTGGACACAGTCTCCTTTCTAACCACCCAGCTCGCAGGCCAGCAAGTCAAAGCAGACCCTTCGTAAAGGAGCCCTACCAGTCAAAGAGGGTGCCGGCGGTGGCAAAATACACAATAGCTTTCACACACCCACCACTTTTTCTGTCTGCAAAGAAAATGCTGTAGTTGGAAGAGGGGCAAAAGGTGGTGGCAGAGCAATTAGGGCACATTTGCTCCCCTCTGTGAGACCGGGCTGTGGGATGGGGCTTGGATGAACGCTCTACAAGGCTTGTGCAAACTGGAGCGCAAAGACTGGGGCAGGAGCACCCATGTGTGCTAAGCAGCAACTGGGGCAGGGCTCCCAGGCTGGGAAGGCCGGTGTGGCTTTCCCAAGGCTCCTGCTTCCCCCAGCCCTCCTTCCACACCGGTTTGTACCGTAAACAGCAGCAGCCTTCCTCTGCAGTGCTGCGGTTGGGACAATGCGCCCCGGGTAAGTGGGTCTTCTGTCCCCAGCTGCACCGTGGCCAGGCTTTGCCCAACCTGCAAGCCTTTTGCTTTCCTTCTTTCTTTCTTTTTTTTTTTTTTTTTTTTTTTCCTCTTGCAAAATCAATTTGCGGACAGCGGACTCATTTTTTCCCTTGCAAACTTATTAGCTATTCAGCCACGGCAAGCACTCGTAAGCATCCTTTGTCCCAGGGAGGCCTGGAGACCCCTTCATTAGCAGTGATTACCCTGAGCAGTTTGACAGCCTCCCAGCCCGCTTACAAGACTTTCCCATTCAGCCCTGCCCGGGGCTGCCCCACTTCTCAAAAGAAACGGAAATATTCAAGCATTTCTCCTCCTCCCCCCGCCCCCCGCCCAAGCTGGAGAGAGGAAAGGCTGTTTCTCTTATCCACCCTCCCCATTCGCTTCACTTTTGATAGAGAAAGGTCAAGGCAGACTTTTTAGAGACCCTTTTCTGAGCTTTTTGTTTAATGTAAATACAGGGACCTCACCTCTCTCTATTACAATTGTTATTATTTTTAAAACAGACTTAGATTGGGGAGAGCGATGGCTTGGGCTGATCTTTGGGACAAAATAAAAGTGCTGAAAATGCCAGGGAAAAGGCATTCCCTTTCAATGCGAGAAGGGAAAGGGCAGCAAGAAAAAAAATAAAAAGGAGGGGGGAAAGAGGGGAGAGAAGCGGGGTTCTTCCGCTGGTGTTACCGGTACAACCGAAGGTGGCCGGAGCTGCCCCTGTGAGTGAGCGGGGCTGGAAGATGCTCAGTCCTCTTCAGCCTCCCGCAGCAGCAAGAAGGGGGCCCGGGACTGCTCCGCTCATCATGATCCTCTTTGTTCCAAAGGCTTGATTTGTGCTGCGTCCCTCCCCAGCCCACTCGGGAGGTCCAACACTCGTTATTCCCCTCAAACCCTTTGTCGAAATACATAATATTAGTAACAAATGTTGTCTAAATTCCTGTGGTTTTTTGTTTGGGTTTTTTTTGTTGGGGAGGGGGGTGTAGGGGTTGTTTGTTTCTCGGATGGGTTTTCTTTTTGTTCTTTTTTTAGTTAGAAAGAAATTCCACGTTATGAGAGGCTGAGAGAATATATTAATATAATTCTCCACCTCTTCATACGTCTTTTCGAGAGCTTTAATCCCCAGCAGTAATCGCTGCTCTGCCCGCAGGAGCCAGTGCAGAAATTGCAATCCGCTCCACAGATTCCCGGGAAAGGAAAGAAAAGAAAGAACACGTGTTTTTTCAGGAGATTCCGTCTTGAGGACGCAAACCCCTTTTTTTCCGCAAAACCCCCTCGAAGGTGAAAAGCGCTGCCCCCAAAGCAAGGCAAACCCCTACCTCTTTGAGGTTTGAGCAGCAAAGCCTGGCTGCCCTTGCTTGTCTCTGTCGGGAAAAAAATCTGCTGGGGTTTAAGCAGCAACAAACTGGAGCAGGGCTCGGGTGCACGGTTGGGATGCAAGGTCCGCTCCGGTCTCTTCCGTAGGTGGGCTCCTCCCAGAATAGAGCTGGAACCCCCCGCGCTGCCCCCACTTCCCTCACTCGCAAAATGAGGCTGATTTGCCTCTTCCGACATCCTGAATTACACCCCGCCGGGGAAAACAGTTGCCTGTAAATGGACTTAGAAGACAGGTAATGAAGAGCTGCTACCTGTCGTGTCCCTGTCAGTGGGGAAAATCAAGGCACATGCATCGGGGGTGAAATGGAGATTCAGACACCGGCGGTGCCTACGCCTGTCAGGCTTTAAGTGCAAGCAGAGGGGAAAAAGCCACTGCTGAGACGGGGACACATCTCCCGAGAAAAGGCAGCACGACCGAATCAATCCATCACAGAGCTGAAATGGCCCCTGCGCCGTTGCAGGGGAGCTGGGGCATTCGCCTCCCGAAAAAACCGAGCCGAGCAATCAGCTTACCGGGGAGGCATCTCTCGGAGGCCAGGGAAGTAAACGCAATGAGACCGAGCAGACAAGAAAAGCACAGCTCAGGCGATTTAAAGATCAATGTCAAACTGTATAATATAAAATCCTTCTGCTGGGAGGAAAAAGCTTAGCACACTCCTCAGACCTGGCGTTTGGTGCCCTCCAGGAGAACCACCGCTAAACGGAGCGATGCAGGGTAGTGGTGGGCACAGCCCCAGGCACATAGCAGGAGCTGGGATTTGGGGTTATTTCGCCCCCGATCCGGCCCTTGCCGGGCATGGGGGGGCTGTTAATTCCGCTTCTCCATGCATTTGCCAGGTGAAGGAGGAAGCTTGGGTTTTCCGGATGGGTTGCCCCAGCAATTCACCCTCTCCCCCCTCCCCCTGTTTTTTTCTCCCTTCCTTTTCCATCGTCCCTGTCCAAAAATTCACCGATGATAATCGCCAAAGCCTAGGCCTCTGGGAGAGGAGAAGCTGCGGCTGTGCCTTCTCCTTCCCCTCCCCGGTCTCCCCGATCCTCCGCCAGCCCGGGCCCCGCTCCTCTCGCAGTATCCCGCCTCCCTCGGCTCTCTGCCCTGCAAAGACATCACGCCGGTACGAGAACCCGGCTATTTTGGTTGCTCCCGTGCTGATGCTGAAATCTCCGTGGCGCCGGAGAAGTGCTCTGTGTAACCTGGCAGGCTTGAGACCGACACCGTCATTTCAAAGCAGATGCGAGGGTCGTTCATCAAATATTTTATTATGGGTTTAGGCTGCTTCATACAGTTTCGTCCTGCACATGCTCTACAAGTCACCTGTGCACACAGAGAACAAGCAAAAAATAATAATAATTAATAATAATAGAAAAAATCTACCATAGCAATCCCTTAAATAAGTAAATAAACATATTATATATTTATATAAAAACCCCTCCAAATTTAAAGTAATTTAAAGTAAAGCGAAACCCAACCGAAAGAACAGCGTCTTTTCAACATGAAATACCCCCGCGGAATAAGGGCAGCGCTCAGACGTTTCACAACTTGGCATTCGGGGATTTTTGTTGTTGTTTTTTGTTGTGTGGGGTGTTTTTCTGGGCTTTTTTCCCCCCCCCTCTTTAATTATTTTGGGGTTTTCTGGGCAACAACTCTGCATATCCTTAGAAATAAAGGCGACAACGACTTTTACCACGTTTTTTGATGCAGTCTGTTGCGGGCCAGGGAGGGGAAGCGGGCCAGCGTCCTGTGCCCGGAGAGTACCCCGTACCCTGGCTTTGGCCATTGCGGCCGGGAGATGGTGAGCCCGGCTGCCCCGGCCGTGTCGGGAGGCACCGCTTAGATGCCCCCCCCTTCAGCCCGCTGTTCGCCGTGGCGGTGGGTCAGATGTCACATTCACTGTCGCTGGATGTGATGGAGATGGCGGAGGTGGCCGCTTTGCTGGAGAGGCTGGCTGCGGGGCTGGAGGCTGCCCCCCCCGCTTCCCCGCCGCTTTCCTCCTCCGCTTGCAGCGAGCGCACCGAGCCCTGCGTTAGGACCTGCTGCTGCAGCCTGCAAGGAAGCGGCACACACAGCATCACCGCCCAGCCCCGCGCCCTAGGACCGGCTGCAGCCCCCCGTCTCCCCGCGGAGGCTCTCCCGACCACCTCCCGCGCCGCTGCCCTCACCTCCATCTCACACCAGTTAGCCCTGTCAGTCCGACGGCTCTGCCCGAGGAACTGGATGCTCACCGCATAGCCCGCCCTGCTCTGCGGCAGGCACACCCGGGAGGCTGTTGCCTGTGTGTGTGTCCCCTTCCGCAGCCTGACCCACAAAATTGGGCCTCATCCGAAGGCCTAATAATTCTTTACAGCATCTCTCGGGCGGTGAAGCCCCTCCAGCAGGCCTGATATCTGCCCTCCCAGCCCGTGGAAAAGGCCTGCGGGTGACAGCACCCGTTTCCCCGATGTATGGTCGTCAGTCTGCACTCAGAGGGGTTGCTGACAAGTGGGGATATCCCCCATCCATTTTGCTTGAGGGGGGACACCGGGGGACCGGACTCCCCCATTTCCCGGGGCATCTGCTTGTGTAGGGGTTACACTCAGATTTTTTTTTAAGATGAAAGAAAGGGAAGGGAAGGGAAGGGAAGGGAAGGGAAGGGAAGGGAAGGGAAGGGAAGGGGAGGGAAGGGAAGGGGAGGGAA
>JANRGW010041972.1:29454-57618 GCA_024733675.1 Psilopsiagon aymara | reverse complement strand
GGCGGGGGAGGAGGGGGCGAGGAAGCCCCGCCAGGTCCCGGCAGGACGGCGGCGGGCACGGCGGGGGATGGGGTGTGCTGCTGCTTGCTGCAGGGCTTGCTAGCGCCGGGGCCGGCGGAAGACGGGCGGCTCATCGCGCCGCACCGCCGCCACCACCATCGGGCCGCCGGAGGGAGAGGGAGCGAAGGAGGAGGAGGCGCTGAAGCGAGCGGCGGCTGCGCGCGGCCTCCGCCCCGGTCCCGGCATGCTCCGGGAGCGGGAGCACGGGGCGGGGGCGGGGGCGGTTACTCTGGCAACGGAGCTGTCCGCGGTAATGGAGCCCTCGCGGTGCCGCCGGCCCGCGCGCGTAAAGCACGTGCCGCTCCGTGCCCCGCCTTCCCGCCGGACGGGGGCTGCTGCGCAGTGGCTGCGCTTGGCCCCTGGTGCGTGGGTCGCTGGCCTCTGGGGGAAAGGCCTGGGGCACAAGGCTGATGAGGAGCCGCTGAGGAAGCTGGAGGGGTTTAGCTGGGGATCTTATCGCTCTCTACTACTAGCTGAACGGAGGAGGGAGAGAGGAGGTGGCTAATCTCTTTTCCCAGGTAACAAGGGATAGGACAAGAGGTAACGGCCTCAAGTTCTTCCAAGGGGAGTTTTAGACTGGATGTGAGGAACAATTTCTTCACTGAAAGGGTAGCCAGGCATTGGAACAGGCTTCCCAGGGAAGTGGTGGAATCACCATCCATGGAAGTGCTCAAAAACAATGTAGATGAGGCCTTTGGTGATATGGTTCAGTGGAGGACTTGGCAGTCCTGGGGTAACAGTTGGACTGGATGATCTTAAAGTTCTTTTCCAACCTAGTTTGATGATTCTAGATGATTCTGTAATTCTTGTACATGGGTTGCATTTACCCTCTTGTATGTGGTTGCTCTTGGCTCATTGTACGTGGATCAACTTGACTCCTTGGGGTGTAAAGATGTTGAAACACTTTGACGTAGGCATATGAGTGTGTCTTTTGAGATTAGATAATTAATGTTCACTGGCCTTGAGATTCTGGTCTCCATCCTGGTGTGCCAAGTCCTTTCCCCCCTGCCCTGATCCAACTGCCTGGCATGAAAACAAGGCCAGAACAGTCATGTGGTCTTGGAGAAGACTTCTTTCTTGGTTTGTGGTTTATTACATTTTCTGTGGTATATGTAATATATATATTATATATTAATGGGGAAGGTATATATAATATATATATTACATATTAATAGGGAAGAGAAAAAATAAGAGCCTTTTCACGAATAGACTAGATAGTGGGAATGTTTATACAAATAAAATATACTTTCTTTCAGTGCTTTCAATAATACAGGGTAATTTAAAAATATGTTATTTAAGCTATATATGTGCATATATATATAAGCTATAAGTTATTTGGGTTATATATATGTATATATGTATTAAATATATATATATTTAATGTCAGAATGTGGCCAATCCACTTTTTTATTAACAGCCCTGAAGACTCCTTTTCAACAAATAATGCACTTTGGATACAGTGCATTTCTTCTGCTTGGGATAAATGAGAGTGTACCAGTCAGACTGAGCCTGTCAAGTAAGCTCCCAAAAGGTACTGTAGGATTAAATTTTAAACTAACAATAGCATGTGTGCCTTTAACATAGTAGAATAGACCAAACTGTTCTAACTTACTAACACGTAGAGAGAAAGGAATGATGGGGCTGCCGGTGGAAGGAACATCATGGGACTGATAACAACTAAGGAGACAGTAAATAAGACCGAAGATGGCTGGGGGAAGAAACATCATGGGACTGATAACAACTAAGGAGACAGTAAGTAAGACCAAGGATACCAGCTTTCAAGATAGCAGTGACACCCAATGTGGGGTGAGACTGGAACAGAACAGAAGCAAGGACATAACAACTGCTAACTCAGCACTAGGACCTTGCCAGTGTGCACAAGCAGTGAGATCATTCAGTAAACACAGTGAGGAAGACTGTCGGTGACCGCCAAAGACCCCCACTCAGCAAGAAAGTACACACATAATTAGAATGCAAATATTTTAAGTAGTTCCTGGATATGCTGTAAATATGCATGGGTATGCAAAACATATAGCTGCTGCTGGCAAGTAATGGGTGCACTCAACTTTGCAAAACGATTCATGTAAGTGCCCAGTGCTAAGATATAGAATGCCTGCTTTCTAAAACTCCAAATTGAGTCTTAGAGAGTTTCTCCAACTGACTTACGGTAGCAGTACAAGGCTGGCACCGGCTTCCCCATCTACTGGTCCTCACTAACAAAGACACCAGCTTCTGAAGACAACCGTAACCTGCTTCCCTCCAATTCCATAGGCTATGTCTACACTGTAGGAGTAATTGCTTGCAGTATAAAAGATGATTTGTAAACCCATGCTAGATAGAGAAATAAGCTCTGCTTGTCCTCTCTGCAGTTTCAGAGCTCCTCAGATCGCTAATGGCCAATTGTCGGAGACTAGATCCATGTAGGAGAGGGACCTACTGATGGATGTTTCCACCTCCCCTGAAGGTATGTTTCCAGGGAGGAGAGGATGATGGATGGGTCACTGGGAGGGAAGTGGCAGCGCCTAGCCAAGACTTACAGATGCTGGCACATCCACTTGGGGAAGAGCTGACACCTTCCCTGCCTCCCAGGAAAGTTAACTGAGAGTTTATTGCCAGAGGCAGTGTGTAGTCTCAGAAGCCTTTTCCTTGGAGTAAAAATCTGCAGCTTGTTTGTGAGTTCCGAGAGGCTC
Organism: Psilopsiagon aymara; assembly: GCA_024733675.1. Lineage (NCBI taxonomy): Eukaryota > Metazoa > Chordata > Aves > Psittaciformes > Psittacidae > Psilopsiagon > Psilopsiagon aymara. The sequence goes on along the minus strand of JANRGW010041972.1, from coordinate 54,868 downwards.
TGATACTTGTTTCCCCCTTGAGATTGACTCATAGGATCACAGAATCGGCTAGATGGGAAAAGACCTTTAATATCATCAAGTCCAACCATTAAAGGTGCCAATATGTGACATGAGTTTCATTTGCGTGTGTCTGTATTTGTTGCTCACATTCCTTGCCAGGTACCCCCTGATGCCCCCAGATATTCCTGTATTTCAGGGCATGAGATCACTCCCGAGTACCTGTGGGATGCATGTGTGGTTTTGAAAGGTGTATTTGTCTTATGCAAAGAAATTTTCAGACTAGAAGTGGAAATCTGTAGCTGTTGTTTCTGTCACGAGGACAGAACTTTCTGAGGTGCTGGAACCGTGGGGGGTTTTCAGGCAAGTTTAACTGATAGCCAGATCATGTTGTTATTGCTTCTTATTTTTAAAGTATGCATAAGCGTGATGTTACCTCACAGAAATGAGCGAGGGCTTAGTTCTCATTAAGGGAAATCAGTAGCTTAAATTTAGCCCTGCACTGCAAGGTTATAAAAAGACATGAATATGTGAGGGCAGAAGTATTAAAGCCTGAGGGTGTGTGTTCCTGCAGTCTGGTGCAGCATGGTTTCTCTTCCTTTTTCTGTCTTTAGCAATCAGACAGACATTTGCCAAACCCGGTCTTGTGAGCAGGACAGGAAGCAGCACGGTGTGAGTGATCAGGGGCCAGGGTGGGAGACAGGTTTCTGGGGGCAGTGGCATGGCCAAGGGGACAGAGTACTCTGCACCTGCCTGTGCTGGCGGCAAGTCACTGGAGCAGTCGTGGCAGGGCAACGGGCTCGCCTGGACTCTGCAGCCCTGAGCCCCCTCTCTGCAGCATGAGCAAGAGCCAGTGCAAGCAGGGCCAGATGCACTGACTGTCCCCACAGTGTGTTGGGAGAAAGAGGAAGGGCAGCGCTGCTGCCTTACCATGGAAAACAGCTCTGTAAGGCTGGTCTTTTATCTCTGTAGTAACCTGTTTAGCTATTATACAGCATACAGAGCCTTGCAATATATGGCATTGTGCTGGGTGACCGAGCTTCATTAGTATTTACCACAGAGTTTCATTCATTCATTATTAATTATTTGCATAAGTGGATGCTGTTATTCCCAAGTTAAAGTCAGTGCTATCTTGCAGCATCTCATTGCAAGGCCCTTGCCTTACCATAGACTCTTTTTCACCCTCTTTCTTGAGCAGAAATTAGAGAAGGTGGGCAATGAAAGCTGCAGACCTCACATTAGCTTGCTAGCCAGCAGGCTCTGTGCCCCAGCAGGGCTGAATCTCAGACTGGTTGTGACCACTTCTTCCTTTCTTTTTTTTTTTTTTTTTTTCAAACCAAACTTCTAGATCAGTTACTTGCAGAAAGGTTTATTGTTCTCAGTGCAGTTGTCATTAGCAACACAGCTCTTGGTATGACTCACAGGTCTTTTTTAGGTGATGTCTATAGAAAAGGAAGCAGAAAGGAATTAATGTGAGTGAGGATGTGTGCCCTGCCTGTGTGCACCAGGCTACTGCAGGGTGCCAGGACTTGGCCACCCTCAGAGTCAGTAAAATTGCTGAAGTATAGAATCATGGTTAGGTTGGAAAGGACCTTTAAGATCATTGAATCCAGCCATTAACGTGGCACTGCCAAGGCCACTAAACCATGTCCCTAAGCACCACATTTACCTGTCTTTTAAATCCTCCAGGGATAGTGACTCATGTGCTTCCCCAGGCAGCCTGTTCCAGTGCTTGACAAGCCTTTCTGTGAAGAAATTTTTCCAAGATCAAATCTAAACCTCCCCAGCCACTACCTTAGGCCATTTCCTGTTGTCCTGTCACTTGTTACTTGGGAAAAGAGACTGACTGCCACCTAGCTACAACCTCCATTTAGGTAGTTGTAGGGAGTGAAAGGTCTCACCTGAGCCTCCTTTTCTCCATACTGAACACCTCGGATTCCCTCAGCCACTCCTCATAAGACTTGTGCTCCAGATCCTTTACCAGCTTCACTGCCCTTTGGACATGGTCTAGCACCTCAATGCCTTACCTGTAGTGAGGGGCCCAGAACTGAACACTGCATTCAAGGTGTGGCCTCACCTGTGCCAAGTGTATGGGGATTATTACTTCCCTAGTCCTGAGGACTATGCTATTTCTGATATAAGCCAGGATGCTCTTGGCTTTCTTGTCCACTTGGGCACACTGCTGGCTTTTGCTCAGCCACTGTTGACCAACACCCCCAGGTCCTTTTCTGTCAGGCAGTTTTCCAGACATTCTTCCCCAAGCCTGAAGCGCTGCATGGGGTTCTCGTGACCCACTTGCAGGACCCAGCACTTCGGCTTGTTGAACCTCAATATAATTGGCCTTTGCTCATTGATCCAGCCTGTCCAGATCCCTCTGCAGAGCCTTCCTACACTCAAGCAGATCAGCTCTTCTGCCCAGCTTGGTGTCGTAAATTCACAGCAAGGAGCACCTCATAAGACTCTTTTGCCTGGGTTCCCATGTACAAGCTGTGCTTCCTTGCTGGTGTGCAGGATGCAGGGTAGCTCCATGAGCCAACCTGGCCAGGGACCATACTGAGCTGTCGCTGAAGCAGGAGAGAGACTGCTTGCAGAAGTCACAGCTGTGAAGAGCAGGGAGGAAACCTTACTCATTGCAAATAGCTAAATCGGTTGCACCCACCGGGTTAAATAAATTAGACGCACACAATATTTTCAATGCTCAGTATTGATTTCACTTCCACTGCACTCTTAAGAGATACCTTGATTTCTTTAACATATCTGACATGGGAGGAAAGCAAATTGCCACCCTTTTTCCTTTTTCTGCCAGCTGTTGTGGGAAGCAGAAGAACCTGGAAAACGTGTGCAGCAAGGCAGTGTTGCTAGTAACTGTTCCTCACCATTCCAGGCTTTCACAGTGAGTGCAATGCCTTGCCGAACAGGACATTTGCCCAAGGCACCAAAGGTTGTTTCACTGGGGAAAGTTTTTCACTTCCATACCACAGTGTTTGGTGGCTTCAGCAGCAAGTGAGAGATGCTGGGACTCCTCAGAAGAAGGGATCTGTCCCATTCCAGCTGACAGTAGCTCCTGCCCACTTGGTCCTGATTGCCATCTCCACAGACAGACGCCTCTTCCCTGGGTTGCTTGGGTCTTCCCTTTGGTCTTCTTCCCAGTGATGCGAATGAGTGTCTGAAAAGGAAACACAGGTAAAAAGGATGTCTAAAAAACCCAACTCCTCTCATAAAAACTTTTAGTACAGGTTAAAAGCAGAGCTGTCTGGATTGCTGCAGGTGTGCTGCCTGCCCTTGCCCCAAGGGGCAGCTCAGGGCAGCACTGACAGCCTCCCCAGGGGCTGCCTCCCATGCTTGCAAAATTCAGGCACTATAAATGCAGCTCACAACTCCTTGCAGGGTATGTTTGCATATTGTTTTTCTGAGCAGGTGTAGACATCCTTATATGTGGCCACACTGTGTATCACGACCATGATCTTGATTTACCCTCCTTTTCTGCACATTTAGGCTTTGCTGTGATGTTTTTAAGTTTCTTACTTTAAATGCTGTAGTGAAATGAGAACAAGGAAAAGAGGCTGGACGTTCAGAAAGTGAAGGTAAATGGTGCACAGTGGCATGAAGAAAGCTAAATCCTAAATATACAGACAGGTTCACAACTCATTTGATGCCACAAGGAGCAGTTCACTGCTCTGGGTATGAATTTAAAACTTGAGGGGGAACATGATGGCCATGGTGGCACGTGTCTGGTAGGCAGGAAAATACAAACTTAAGTTTCAGTTAGATACTGAAAACAGGCTGTTCACCCACCCTGCATGCCAGCACTGCTGCCTTAGGAATAGTTTTATTCAAAATTTTTATTTAATCGTTGAATGATTAAATAAAATTTTCTGTTGCATTTAAACTTTGCATTTACAGGAACATTCTCCTGGGATTTGTCCCATGGGAGGGAAGAGTGTATTGGGTTTCCTGACTCCTACTAGTTGTTCTGAGACACTTGATCAGCTGGGCATTCATATTGGACTGATGGGGGCTTAATAATCACAGGAGATGAAATGGTTTTAAACAGTATGTTCATATTGGATATTTAACACAGAGGCATCCTGTATCCTGCAAAAATTGTCACTTCTCCAATAAAAACTCTCTGGCCATGTCTGTGAGTAAAGGAGAAAATGGTGAAGTCCCGACTGGCCCCATGGTGGAACAAGAGTGCAGGCTGTGCCCTGGGGAGTGGAGTCTGGTGGCTGTCCCCTGTACGCACCATGGGTGGGATGGACTCTGCTCTGCTGGCAACTCACCCATCTCCTGCCCACCAGAGCCCTGCTCAGCCTCTGGCACTGAGAAACAGCATGGCCACAGCTTCACCCAGTGCTGAACATCCACCATGCCCAGCTGTGGGCTGGGGAGGGATGTCAGCAAACCAGAATTTATACGGGGACTTGGGAGTTATTACTTCTATAACAAATACCCTATAGCTCTTCCCAGCAATGGGCCACATGCTTGAGAGCATTACCCCTTCCAAAATGGTCACAGTCTTTTCAAAGCCAGGTTTTTACTTGTGTCTTCTTATACTATTGTTTGGGATAGATTTCTCACATTCCATGAAAAGTTGATGTAATATATACAGTTTATATATAGTTTATACAACTATATATATAGTTGTATATATATGTTAAATACAGAACATTGAATTGTAAGTAGACCCACCTAACTCTACACAAATACAGCTGTACGCATGGTCTGTATGCAACCTCCATACCTCATATCCTCCATGGTAAGCTTGGATGCATACCTATAGTTAGGTGGGCTGGTTTTGTCTGCTCCAGCTGCCCACTGTAGAAGTACAGGTGGAAAACTCTCTCCTTTTTCCAGTCGGAGAGGATTTGTCTGTCAGTGCCAAAGAGAATGCTGTGCCTCCCAGTAATGCTGCACAGCCAGATGGGCAGACAGGGTGTCCTCAGGCTGGGGCACACCTGGGGAGAGAGGGTAGAGCCTTGCATTGAACACGGCCTTTGTTCCCAAAACCTTGATGTGTGGACATCAGGTATGGGCCTTCCAGCCAGAGGCCGTGCCGGCTCTCACCTGCCGCTCCGCCTGTGCCCTGCTCCAGCACAGGTAGCCCACCGGGCCCCGCTGCCGCCATGCCTTGATGCTCTCCCCTCTGGGCCCCAGCTCCTGGCTGCCATCAAGCTCATGCGGGCTTGCTCTTCCCGTTAGCAGGAGGCTGAGCATGGCCTGCAAGGAAACAGCCTATGTCATGCTGTGAGGCAGCAGAGCAAACACCCTTCACAAAATGGTGGTATGGCAGATGCACCCACCCTGAGGGGTGAACCATTGAGCGACAATACTTCCTACTAAACATCTCTGCTTACTCTGGTCTCCAGTGAAATATAAAAACATATCTGCTAGTGCTTATAGATATCTGCTGGCTTTGGTCTGGCTCCAGTAACCACAAAATCTGCTGATTCTGGTCACAACAGGGTTGTACAGCTGACTGTTTTATAACTGGCCATTGCTAACCCCACACTTCAGGCGAAAAGCGAAGAACCATCAGACCATATTTTTACCACAGATGAGATTTGACTGGGGCATAAATGCGGCCCTGCTGCAGGGCAAGAGTTGAGTCAGTTCTCCTCAGAGCAGTGGGTCTGGAATCAAGGACTCTCTTTGGGGCAGGACACTGCCTGAGGCAACTGTTTGAGGTTGAAGGCCCTCATCTTGACTGGTGAGTGAAATGTGTTTTCGGTTTATTCCCTGCAGAACTTAACCTTAAGTCAGACATGTAGTATTTGATTCCACTTGGCATCTGGAACCTGTAATTTACTAATGTTGGGGCATTAAATTATTTTTTATTAGAATAAATTTCCTTTCAAGTTTGTAACCTACCTAAGCCAGTTTTGTGGGCCTTTGTGATGGTGACTAATAGCATGCAAAACTTTGAAATCTTGCCTAAGTGATAGAAAGGATTATGTGTGTTTACATATATATATATATATATATAAATATATATATATTCATTTGGACATAAACTGTTGACCAAGACTGGGACACCAGGTCAATAATATGTATTGTTGCTTTTGTCTTATGAGCGAAGTGCCTGGTTCTTGCACAACAGGCAGCTGGTGTCCCACTGCCAGCTCTGTCGTGTCTGTCATGGGAAGAGGAATGCCAAGTCTCCTGTGGCTTTCTTATTGTCGTCATCATCATCATTATCATCCCTTTTACAAATGAATGATCATGATTAAAATTATAAATACATTTTTCTACTGCCATACACTCCCCTCTATCCCCCCTTGGATTAACAAGTGAGAATTTTTTCCTAAATCAAATGTGGGAATAATAATTAAAAAAAGTGGAGAAATTGGGCTAATCTTACCTGCGTACAGGTAATGTTTCCAAAACTGCAGTTCAACAGAGGAGTTGCTGTGCAGTCCAAGTCTTCTTGGACCCTGTAAGACCAAACACAAAGTGTTACAGTAGCACCTGGATCAGTGCCTGAGGTGAATGCTGTACCACATTGTCTGATTAACAGGAACAGGAAGAAGTTCCACAAACTCCGTTATTTCTCTGTGCTGTGGGCACAGCAGTGCTGTCCTGACACAGCAGCTCTACGTTCAGCTGGAGCTCTTGTGCTTCTCTTCCTCTTAAAATGCAAAGCTAGGGTGGGATTCACATCCCTGCAGGTCAAGCCGGGGTCTCCCTTGGTACAGCTTTTGCTGACAGTCCTTGGTTGCAGCCCAGGCATAGCCTGAACAAAACAATTTGAAGTAGTGGTGCAATTTTTTGCTAGAGTAGCTATCATAGTGTCACATTAATATGAGTCATGTCTTATATTGGAATAAATGTCTCTTTCTAAAGCATTAGATGTACCTTTCTAAAGCATTATTACCCAAATCTAATTGTGTTGGGTTTAGAAAGACCCTATCAGGCACCTCTGCCAGCATAGTCATGCTGGCAGAATTTTTCCCAGTTTAAATGAACTTGTTGTGATTTTCCTGTTTAAGTGTAATTGACTGTGATGGTGATTGATAGTTGCTGTCAGTGGGATAACTCACGGGTTTGCACAGAGCATTAGTTTTGCTGTGTTTGCAAAGGGTTTCTCTCCTCTCTGCTGCCCTCCTGGATGTGCAGGTACTCAGGGTGTACAATATTTGCATCTGCAAACCACAGCCAGTAGGGTCTGCATCTGCCTCTGCTTCTTCACATTTGACTGAGAATGGACATTGAAGTAAAACAAGGAAAAGACACCAGAAGATATAACTAAATTAGAGGAAAATGTGTAAAAATTTAAATATACCTTTCAAGTGTCCTTGAGAAAAGTAAACTGTATAAAAAAAGGATCACTCCGTGACTTTGTTCGTCTTTGAACTGGAAACAGAAACAAGTAATCACAGGGGGTGAATTACAGTAGGTATGTGATGTTTAATTGAAACAATTCATCTGTTTCAATATAACCTAAGGTGTGTTGAGCTAAATGAATAAAATGTTGCTCCAGAAAGATTTTATAACTAATTTAATGGATAGGATCAGGTTAAAGAAAGGAAAGAAGAAACTTCCAGTTAGTGGCTTAACTGGTGTTGTACACTTTTCCCCCAGATTTTTGCTAAAAAAACCCCCAGTATTTGCAAGAAACCGTATTTTATATTTAAGTAATGTACAAAATGTCCCTGTTTGCCTGGTGTTTGTGGACTGAAAGAGCCTGGTGGGTAAAACATGGGGATTTTAGTGCCAGTAGGATCATTTCCCATAGGAAAGGCTAGAAATGATTTATGGACTAACTGCCTGAAGGCAGCACTATTGATCTCCATATGGTCTGCTTTTGAATGGGAAATAAAATGTATGCAAGCAACAAAATAACTCGGAATAAAGCTAACATCCAGACCATACTTACGCAGTTTATATGGCCAAGGATAAACTCCTGAGCTGCTGCTTTCTCGGAGAATTCAAACAGATGGATCTGTTGGGCAGGAAGGTAGTTGAAGATGTTGTAAAGGAGGCATTAATTATGGCAAACAGCTGAGCTTTTTAAGCCTGTGTTTCCTTTAGACAAATGAAAGAATGGTGCAGGACTCTACTCTGCTGCCTCCTAAACCCAAGGAGTTCAGCTCTATACGAAGACTTAGAATAACAGCTTTACATTAACTGTTTTCCCCTTTTTGTGAGAGAAGACAGTTCAACTGTTAATGAAAGGGAACAGCAGCCCGTCTGCTCGCTTAAAGCCTCTACAAGGAAGCAGAGGTGTCTCAACAGCCTGCAGCTAGGGCATGGGTCCAAAGTGTTCACAGTCTGTGGCACACCATAATTTAGGGAACAGGTTTATGAGATTTTATGTTTCTTGATTTAAAAATTTCAGAAGAATTTAATTAAAATTGAAAATGTCTTTAAAGAAAATCCTGTTTGCAGAATGCATTTTCGTACTCACTCTTTCTGTGAAGTTATCGGCTTTGTAGTCGCTGCTGGGCACCACGTAGATGGCTGTGGTGACGAGGCAAACCATGGCTCTCCCACCTCCTCCTGCTGCCCACAGGGTGTCTGCCAGGGCGGCTGCCAGTGCCTCTCCTTGCTCCTGCTGGCTTACCCTGCACAGCCTGTGGTGCAGGAGGCAGAGGCATGGGGCAGAGAAGATGAGTCCAGGGGGTCTGTGCTAAGGGTCCATCCTCAGGGATTTTGACAGACCCCCCAGTCCTGGGGTTGACCTTGCGTGTGAATAGGGCAGTTCCCAGCAGGGGCTGAATCGAATCCCAGAGGCCCTGCCCTGCCTATCTGGTGTCCGCGAGGACTGTGCAGCCACAACAAGTGCCCATTGACTTTGAAATTTCCACTTTTTGCTTGGTGCTGTCGCTGCTGCTTATAAGGATATGCTTCCCATGTGCTGGGAGTGACATGTGTGCCATGGGGGTTTCATCCTGGCTGGGGGTCCCATGCAGGTCTCCCAGCACCAAGAGCTGAGCTTTGCCTTCCCTCCCAATGCTGCCCATGGTGTGGGGCAGCTGTGCAGCACTAATGTTATCCATGTGCTGCCATAGGCTGTGACCATGGTGCCAGGGAGCGGGACAAGGGAGCAAGCACCATTGTTACAAAAACAAGTATAATTTGGGAAAAAAGCCTTGCTTGAAGTCAGATGAGGCTTTTCTCCTCGGTACAAATCCCCACCTGTAGCTGCAAACCTGAACATGGGTTTAGTTCAGTTAAACCTAGGGGGCTGGTGCTAGTCTGTCTCTGTTCAAATAATGCAAGAAGATAGTTTCCATGTGTCCCAGGGGAAGGCTCAGCTTCTTACCTTTCCTGGTGAGTATATTCTGTGGTTCTTATGAATAGTAGGTATTTGATGATGTATGCTTGTACAGCCATCAGAATGGCTCTTGTTCCCCCCTAGAAAATAAAGATTACACTCCCCAGTGCTGAGGGGCCTGAACAAGTTCCTGCTGTGTCCATCTTCTGGAAATCACTGCAATCCCTGCTCAGTGTGAGTCATCCCAAAACCACTGTTAGGAAGGTAATTTTTCTTTTCTCCATGGGAATTGAGAAGTGCTGCTAACAGCTCCTGAGATAAAAAGTAAATTGAGAAAGATCTTATGTGCCTAAACCCAAGAAGCCTTTACACAAGAAAAGACTCCAAGGTGGCCCTGGCTGTGCACCTGTGGGGAGGGCAGGTCTTGAGCAGGGGTCCTCCCCTTGCAGCACTGCAGCTGCAGGGAAGGGCTGTCAGTCCCAGTTACTGTGTGTGCCTGGAATCACCATGGCTTGTCTTCTCTCTCCTCCATTCTCTCAGCAAAGGGACCAGGGTCCCAAGGCAGCATGGGGCTGACATGAGGCCATTCACGAGGATGCCCATGCCGGCTCCTCATTGTGCTGATGCCTCACGTCATGCTCTCTGCAGTCACAGAGCCTCTGAACTCGGAGTTTCACCTGAGTTTGTAAAGAGCATGTTAACTTCCTGGTGGATTAAGGGTGTTCGCAATTTTAAGTATGTATCTTGGTCTTCTGCTTTTTAGGGGGCAGTATTATGACAGTAAATAAGAAGAAAACCTCCTTTTTGAAAGTGTAGTTAAATTTATTTATTTGATTTCCAGGTGGGGTAGAAAGAAGTAAGTAACTCTACCCCAAAAGAAACAGGCAGATGCTGTTTATTTGTGCCTACCTCCAACAACCCACTGCTTCTCTATTGAGCCTTCCCCTTGGAAGCATTTAATACCATGGTATTTAAAGTTTGTGTATGCATTGTGCTGCTGAATCAGAACAGTTCATCCCACTCCCAAACACGCTTCAGTTGCCACTGCAAGGACGGCTGGAGCCTTGCTCAAGATGGCTGTGGACCATGGCTGTGGTTGGAAGCCCCCACAACCTGCCTGTGGAGAAAGCTCAGTGGGCAGACATGCAGAGTGTAAGGTGCAGGCATGCAGGGTGCAGATGTGGGGAGTGTGCAGCTGCAGGCATGCAAAGTGCAGGGTGTGGGCATGCAGAGACTGAAGTGCAAGCATGGCATGCAGGCATGCAGAGCACAGGGTACAGGCGTGAGGCGTAGGTGTGTAGAGCATGGTGTGCAAGCATGGAGTGCAGATGTGGAGGGTGCAGGCTTGCAGGACATGAGACCAGGCACGGACACTGCTGAGACACCTAGCACTGACTCAGTGGTCCTGTTAGTGGGCACTAACAGGACCCAGCTCCTGTTAGTGGCTGAGACACTGGGGAGATGGTACAGGTGCTGAAATATTTACCTTTTCTGTCTCCAAAGCATAGGCCAGGCCAGAGTACGGCTCATGAAACCTGAAACATGCTTTTGCCCATTCACAGCTGAAGAGCTGGGACACATTTCCAAATAACAGCTTCCGCAGCTCCTGTTGAGAGGAGAAAGACAGGCTGGGTTCAGCTCCCTTCGCATCCTGGTGTTGTCAGCATCAGAGGGGTCTTGGGATATAAAGTCAGTGCGTGTGCTCACAGCCAGAGCAGTGTAAAGATGTCTACTGAGAATCAGGCCCCACAAAGCAAAGGTGATGCTTGTGCTTAATGTAGTCACTTACTTCTCTCAGCATTCCAAACAATCCTGGGAAGTACAACTGCATTATGTAAATAATTTATATTTGGATACACTACACCTTTTGGGGAAAGACCGGGACTCTCAAGTTTCTCATTGAGTTTGTGCTCAAATGCCAGGGACTGGTTTGGCGTGGGAGGTCGCAGACACTGAGGTCAGCCACTTCCTGCAGAAAACTCCCGAGCTCATGGCCGAGGCTTTCATATGGACAGGAGCAGGAGGTGCTCCTTAGTGCTCTAAAACCCACGTATTTGGGTGAGAGTGGAAATTTCTTACTGATCTCCTGAATTCCTGCCTCCCATTCTGAGGCTATTCTACAAGAAAGCACCAAAGAGCAGGGAAACATTACACTTTGTCATTTGACCTATTATCTAATGAGAATTATAGTAGATCCATTTGAAGGTTGTATTGCAACCATGTTCTTTGAAAGTTTCATAAATAAGTAATTACTATTACATACTTCTGTTACAGCTAACAGAAGGCTGCAGCCTTCAGCCCAGCAGTATGCTGAGCCTCCCATAATGCCAGGTAAGTTCCTGAGTCTCTTTGTTTTAATGAGATTAAATTACAGCTCATGCATAACTCAGCAGACCTGCTCACCACTGCCATTTCCAAGGAGATGGGCCGGCCTCCTCTGTCCGGAGAGATCAGCAGGGGCTCAGGGATGGCAGAACGGGGCAGAGGCACTGGCAGCTGCAGGCCGGAGGGCTCTCTGGCTCCAGGTGCTCCATTGCCAGTGCTGCCATTGCCTTGCTGGATAGAGAGAGGAGCAGACAGGGAGTCATGCCATGGCTGCTGCCTCCATGCCCTGAAAGTTACTCCCTTCAGTACTCTCAGTGGGATTGGCACGATGACGGGCTTGTGGAGGGGCAGAGAAGGGGAGTATGTGCTGCCAGGGAGCATCAGTGTGTTTGACCTTATCCTGGTTTCAACTGGAATAGAATTGATTTTCTTCCTAGTAGCTGCTACAGTGCTGTGTTTTGGCTTTTGTCTGAGAATAATGCTGGTTATTAGTGATACTTAGTTGCCAGCTGTGGTTAAACCAGGACAGACCTCCAGCTTTTTGCAAACATTACAAATAGGTCCCTACAAGCCAATGATTTGAGTACACAGTAATGTTGTTTGTCTGAATTACAGAGAATAAACTTCAGTGCTTTTCAACCTAAAGACACAGCAGGTTCTCCAAATATTTCTATTTCAGAAATTTCAGAATGTTACCTTCTTTTCCTGTGTTCTAAAACTGACCATGAAAATGGTTACTGTTAGACAGAAAGGTTAATTTATGTTGGACTACTCTGACACTTTGATTTAGGAAGACAAGACATTCCTTTAAAATATCTGTAGAAAATGCCTGTTTCTCAAAGGAGGAGCATAAGAAATAAATCTCCATGAAGATTGTCCGCTGTGCTGCATATTTAGATGTGCAATTTCCTCCCTATGCTAAATCTGGTGTAACAGTCACAGAAACCACTAGACAAATGCAAGATGTTAACTTTTAGAGAAGCAGTTACCTGATGAGTTGAATTGCTGGTTTCCAAACTGAAAAGGCAAAATAAAATACAAATTAAAAAAAAAAAAAAAAAAAAAAACCAACAAAAACAAAACCCAAAAACCAACAACAGAGGCATTGCTAGCATGGACACCAGCTAGACACAGGACACCAGCTAGAAAAGAAACCACAAAGAAAGGAAGAGTAAAAAGTGTAGTGCTTGCATTCCTGAGTACATTAAGAACCTTTTTCCATGGTCATATAAGTGCTGTAATGAAGCATAATCTAAAATATGATCTTTAGAAAACACCTGGAATTAAAACATGATAATGAAGCAGAATATAAATCTTACCTATGGAAACTGAAAACATTTTTCCATTTGTTTAGATCTGAAATTTTGCTGACGATCTCTTGAAGCTCTGTATGTGGCGCCGTGTGCTCAGCTTCCCGGTCACCCATCATGCCTGGGGTGATGTGAAGGGATGTGTGCACTGGGGCTGTTCAGGGGGCGGCTCCTCACCGGTCACCCGAATCCCCTCTGCCAGCTTCCACTGCCACGCCGCAATTAAACTTTCATGAAAGCCTGTCACATTCAGTGTTTTTCTGCTAGCTGTGTAAGCAGTGTGAATGTTTAATGCAGGTGAAAAGCTATCTGAAGCTGACCCACAGGGATGTGTCTGCTCTGCAAGGTCTGGGTGCAGGAGCAGGGAGAGATTTTCCAGCTGCAGGGTTGCAGCTCCCCCTGTGCCGGCTGGCCAGAAGCAGGATGGGGTCTGGGTTGTGAGGGCTGGGTGGGAAATATGTAACTCAAGGAAAAAGAATCTAACTTAGCAGGTGTCTGTGTCTGTAAAGTTGAGCAAATTCACTGGAGAGACAAGGCAAGGCAAAATCTATGCACTGATACTCCTTTGACTTCTGCTGCTTGCTGTAGCAAGACTAGCAATCAGGGATATGGGTCAGGCCAGTTTCCTGCTGCCAGGGTCATGAGAATCTCAGGGTTCTCTTTCAGTCTGGGAGAAGGCACTGACTGGGTGTCTGAGTTTCAGAGTTTGATGTTCACCCCTACATCAGCATAGTGGGCTAGTAGTCTAAGCCCTCTACACACCCTTATACGCATACACCCCTATATATATTGTATATGTTTGCATTTTTATGTATGCAGACTGCATGCAGGCACACATACAGACGCATGTGCATACTAACTTTTTATTGAGATATGAAAATATCTGTTTTTTCAAGAATCTTCAAAATATATTTATATATTTTCCGCTTTGCTATAAATGTATTTATTTATTTATTTAATCATGAACTATGGTAGTAGAAATTAAACAGGGCAAAACTTCTTCAGCTGATGCTCATGGATTACAAGCGAGCCACAGGGCACATGCTGGTGCTCACCCAGAAGCATAAGCTGAACAGGTCGTACTCACTGTTACTTTCCACTGGTCAAACACATAAATATTGTCTCAGTTTTATTTTACTAGTAAGAAGTTTTTATGTTTGCCTTTGGAAATTGATATGGATGAAAATAACAGCTGGCCTCAGGTTTGTGAGTGGGATAGGACATGGGGGGAGCAGTGGAGCCAGGATCTTTGGGAAAAGTGATCCCCTGTGAAAACTCCTGAACCCTGAGTCAGGGGCTGCTCTCTCCTGCACAGCAAAAGGGATGGGAACAGATTTATCTTCTGTGCTGAGGCAGGTCTGTACAGTTCTACATTTTACACATACAAACCAGCTTCTTCAAGGACTGGCAAGGATCAGTCAGAAAGACAGACACATGAGCAGCCTGTGCGTCTGATCCCACACACTGCTGACAGCTGCCAAGCAGAGCACTTCGTGAAACATAAAGAACAAGAAGGATGAAACATTACTCTTCATTTTTTGCTCTATAGTAAACAACACCATGAGATGTAATACATATTATGTATTAAGAAGATACATTGAGAAGAATATGCATATAAATCAGAAGAAAATGATTTAAAATGTTGCAGTAGCCCTTACACATTGTTAAAATCTAGGGAGGTATGTTACCACACAGGGAGGCAGAGCTGCTTTGTGGAAGGGTTTGGGAAGTAGGGGTGTAGTTGACAAACCTTTTACTGAGGAACCCCAGCAATGTTTTGCTATTCATAGTAAAAGTATAAAAGATAGCATAGAAGTCAGTAAGGTCATCAAAGCATATGGTTTTCTGAAGCGAATCCCAACATGATCTGGAGAATGACCATCCCCACAGATGATGGGGCAGATGCAGGGTGGGATTGCTCTTCTCCCGCAGCTGTGCAGGAGCTGCAGCTTCTGCAGATAAGTGAGCAGCTGGGACAGAGGCTCTCCCTCTGAGTGCCTCCTCTTCTGTCTGCTCTGAATGTTGTTTCTGTGTCCTGCAAGGAGTGACTCATCTCCAAAGTACTCACATAGTCCCATGGAGGTAGTGTTTGGTGGTATAATGCTCTTTTGATATATCTGCCTGTGAGTGGGCTGGGTTAGCTGTACCTGGGATGAGCAGCCTGGTTGCTTCAACTGACTTGCAGAAGTTTAAGGGTGCAAGGGCTGGTGTGTTCATTCAGTCTGGCTTCCTGCATGCCTTGAAGTAGAGAGCCTCACTTATTTCTTTGTCAGTCTCTGCTGAGCTGCAGCATGCCTTGTAAGCCTGTCTGTTGTGTTACTCCATTGCTGCTCTTTGCCAAAGGTCTTGGCTATGTTCATTTGTATTTTTTGATGAGAGAGAGATTGTAGGGCTATTTTCTGGGTAGGACTCTTTATACTGAGTGAGGCTTGGGGAGAGTGAAGTGCAACATGGGGAGTGCATGGTAACCACTGCATCTGTACCTTCACAAGGGCTAAAGGGCAGAACTGCTGCTGGTGATAGCAGTGTTGCCGCTGGTGTGCCTCTGTTTGCAACCCGTTTATTTTAGTTTCCAGATCTAGTTCAGTGCTACTGATGTTCCCAGTTTTCTTCATACTAACTACTTTTCAAATATCTTACTGATAAAAAAGGCAAATGTCTTGATAAGGTCTTACCTTAAGAAAGAGAGGGTGTTTTGATCTAGGCATTACCAAATAGCATGACTTTTGTTTATTGCATATGCCATATTGATGTTTACTTGAATCCTTCACTTGTAAATGACTAGCTCTAAAGAAATATTTTCAAAGTTATTATTTCTGGTGGCTGTTGAATATCATAGTGATGGACCTCTTTGCTTGAAATGTTCTTAAATTATGTAATTCTAATACATCAGGTCAGCTGCTCCAGTGATGGTCCCTGAATCCTTTGATTTTGAAAAGGGAAATTCAAATCCAGCAAATCGTATTAGCAAGGCATTCAGAAATTGCAACAGGGAGCAAACCAGGATGATCCAGAATGAATTTGCAAACTTTTCAGTGTGAGTCTTGAATATAAAACTTCCCTCTTTGAAATTAGCAATTTTCTCTGAAAGGTGGTGGGTTTTCACTTCTGATGAGAATAGAATCATAATGAGACACCCACAGGAACCTGAAAAAGAGGGGGAGATGTTAATTATCTTGGCAAGGCCACATGTTGCATGTCACAGCCAAATGCTATATTAATGGTGTTATTATGGCCACTGTAACTTAGTGGGAATCCAAGTCAACAGCTATTGAAATTGGTAAGCTTTTTAAATTGAATTTGGCTTAGGAACAGTAATATTTAGCATGGCTGCTTGGGGGCCCTGATCCAGGAAAGCATCTGTGCTCTTTTTCAGCTTTAACCTGCTCATTGTCTCATTGAATGTAACTGAAGTGTCTTTATGTTTAAAATTAAATATGTACCTAAGTCCTTTATTAAATTATGATTGTAATATGTAATATCTTGTAAAGTAATGGTAAGTCATCTTGTCAGTCAAGCCAGTAATGCAGAGAACGGGCTTTACTGTCTCTAAGTGGCAGAGAGACTGGGATGGTCTGTTATCCCTGCTGGCAGCGTGTTTTTCAGACACAACTTTTACAGCAAGTTGCTGTCAGTCTCTCCCTCTCTGCTTTTCAGTCCCTTCCTTCCTTGAGAAAGTTGGGCTGCTGTAAGTGGTGATCTTAATTACCCAGTTGAAGACCTCCCATCAAGGCGAGTGAGCAGCTGTATCTCTGACCTTTTTTCACTTGTTTTTTCTCTCTCTTCCCCCCTCTGGTGCTCTTCCCAGTTCTGACCATACGCTGTGGATCCAAGATGCGGCCACAGCTCCTGGTCCATGGGGCCTGTGGACACCATCCCCTTTTTCTGCCAGCCTATGCAGAGGAGCCAGAGGTGCCCAGGCTGTCTGCCATGCCCTTGCTGAGGATTTCAGCATTTTATCTCTTAACTCCAATTTGGGAAAAAACATGTTTTGATACAGCTAAATCATCCATTTTCCTGCCTAGCTTTATTTTGCCAGTTTGAAGTCAATGCAGCCATGGTCTGTAATATTGGTCTCATATGCTAATAAATTGGCCATTGTAAGTGGCACACATGGACCAGCACCAGGCTGGAAGGCCAAGCGTGCAATGGTACTTACATGCAATGAAGCTCCAGAGGTACAACCCAACAGGGCCATGAAGAGTTTCATATGGGCTGCCAAAAGCATTGAACATGAAGAAGCCTGCTCCCACCAGAGCAAAGATGATAAGTACTGTACAGAAGAGAATGACACTAACATGGATACTTGCAGGGATAATTTTGAGCAAATCTGGAAAAACTAAAAAAAAAAGAACAAAACATTATTATACACATTAAGCAAAGTTGTTTCAGAGTCAGGTCAGGGATTTCTTACTGCTTTGTGGTAATTATTTTAAATTGTGCTCTTCAAAATGCAACTGAAGATGAAAATGAAGTTACTAGAAACAGGTTTTCGTGGATGTGTGGAGGCAGAAGCATTTTGTGAAACTCAGAATTGTAGACTGTAGACAGCGACTAGCTTAGGGAAAACCAGTCCTCTCCTTCCCAAGGGTAATTTCCTGTGCACACTATTCCCCTGTACCTGGTGTGGGATGCCATCAGTCTCAAACATTGTTAGTTTGGAGTAGTGTGTGCTGTTTGCTTACATCTCATGTGCCTCAAGCACACAGACATTAGGGCTTGTCTCTTCATCTACAAGGGAAGCAAAGAGTTGCTCCTGGCTGGGATGGTGATTGCCTTCCTATTTCAGAGCAGGGATTACGCCACTTTGGTTAATACAAATATTCAGTGTTGGTTTGGTATGTTTATACCCAAAGAATATGTGGGTGTTTTCTGAAAACCTGAAGTGAACAATCTGTAAGTTAAAAGGTCTATGTTTTGTCATGAAGAAACAGGAAATCATTAGTAGAGCTGCAATGCCAACATACTGGAAGGTTAAATGTGTTGTGTACTATGTGTGGGTGGGAGATGCTCAAGGCTCCAGGAATGTTTGCTATCCAGGGAAGGTAACGTGTGAAGTTGTTTATAGTACAGAGGCTCCCTGTGAAAATCCACCAACAGTTATTGCCAGAGACATGTAGGCACCTAACAGGATCAGGGGTTTCTTAGCTCCTAGCCTTTGGCAATGTTCTAATTTTTGAAAATAGAAAAAGTACTTTTGATAAAAATCCTTACAAGTAGAAGAGATACATTTCATATCTCTTCTATATATAATGTACATACATTAATCTCTTAAATTATTCTTCAAATGAAATATGATACTAAAGAGGGAGAAATTAATAGTTTACCCAAGAGTTATTTGCAATAAACTGTCTGAATGAAATTTTGAAAGAATAAGCACATTTTATAAAATCAAATTTTTCTCCCCTGTGTTTCCCCAAATAAAACACTTGTGGAATGTTTTGTGTGTGGAAGCCCAAGGCCAAAAAGGTAAGATGACAAATCAATGAGAAGAAATAGAGAAACCTGACCAAAAAAAAAAAAAAATGGTTTGCTGAGGCAAAATAAGAGAGAACATGTGAAATGAGGGTACAGATGTGAAGGCCAGTGCTGTGCCCTGCCAGCAGGTGAGATGCCAATTGTCTGCAGGAGAGCTTTGCTCTGTGGAGCTGAGAGTAAGGAGGCTGCGAGTACTGCATGTGTTACGCAGTTAATGCAACACTTTTACCACATGCTGTATGATTTTAAGTTTTTAAAAGCTGGAAACTTTTACATCGGCTGCATTTGTCACTATCTCTCTTGTCCTAGTTGTTGCCCCGTGAAAGCCTAGAGAGAGGGTTGCAACTGTAGCAGTGTGGAGCAGTATCCAAATGGAATTAGAATCTTTGCTCTTGGAGTCAACAACTGGTGCCTGATGGACTGAGGGCTGTGCTAGGTCCCAGCTATGTGCCACTATTTATGTGAAGATTTAAGAATGCTTTATTTTAGACATTTTTATGCATCTTTTTAGCTACTCTTTCAAATTGTGATCCTACTTAGCTGGGCACCAGGGAATAGTCAATCAGGCTCAGTATGACAGAATAACTTAATCATTCATTTTTGTTTGGCAACAATGGGTATTTTAGAAGGAATCATTAAAAACACTTAACTGCTCACGATTCACAGGGGCACAATTAAAGTGGGGGTAATAATGCCTTGGCACTGCCTCACTGCAGCTGTAATGTGCAGAGAGTAAAAAAAGTCTCACATAAATTACTCTACCTTATAAAAAGTTTACCAGCAAACAATTCTGCAGGTTGCCATGCAGTGAACATGGTGAAGCAGGTAAGGTGGTGTCAAGTTCATTTGTCTCCCTGGTTAAATGAAAGGGAAATTGAAGCAAATGTTTACAATCTCTTCTTTAAGCCATGTTAAATATCACATTTTGCATTGGTGGTGGCTGTTGGAAGCAGAGAGAGGCACCAAGTGCTCATGGAGGATAATAGCTCAAGGACCCTCACTGGGCACAGGGTTACTGATGACTACCTATTGTCCAGTTTAGCCACTGGTACTTTAATTCCTTATCTTATCCTAATAAAACACAAAGCATGCTTTAGAAACTATATGTTGTGTTTATTGATCTCTATATTGCATATTTAATGAATGTATAAGCATAAGAAGCAGTTATACTATTAATGTGGTATAAGGTACAATTTTACAGTTTTACCATTCAGGCTAGCTAAACAAAAAGGCTGAGAAGTCCTGCCTGAGCAGAATTTTTACAAGGAATAGTGTTAGTTCTTGCAATCCCACCTGACGTTTTGGGAGAATGTGAAAAACTGTATTTAACAGTTTTTTTTGTTTTAAGAAAAACATGTTGCTGCATTGTACTGAATCTTTCCCTTGGCACCTGCATTTATAGTTGTTTGTCATTAAAATTTTATGCGACATATCAGGAAAAATTAATTCCAGCAGCTATGTTGTCTAGAAAGAAAAACATTCCTTCATTATAATGAATGAAATTGTGTCAGGTATGCATGCCAGTGACCTTTAGAAAATGAACTGCTGACCCAGAAACTGATGAGAATCAGCAAGAGCAAATTAAGCAGAAGGCTTTCCCCAGCTGAACCGGGTTTGCTGGCAGAGCAAATTCATTTTACAATTAAAAGAGATGTAGTGGTCAGAGGGGAGCATTTAATGGGAGCAAACATAGAACTAAATCATTTAGTCTATTTTCCGTGCCTTTTCTTAGACATGCTGAAGTGCACTTCAGTGCATTATGCTATGCATGTGCCTATTGTATTGGGTTGCCCTGCTTTTTGGGACACTCCCAGGGAGTTCCTGAGCATTCTGCCTGGGGCTGGGCAGGTCTCTTGTGGCCCCAGGGAATGTGAACCAGCTCTTCCATTAAGTGGTCTCTGAAGCGAATGCTTCTAGTACAGGCATATTTTGCTATCCACCCAATCACTGTTTCTAAATATAAATCCTATTTGTTGTGTTTGCTTTTTAATCTAAATAAAATAAAAGATGATCTGAGAACAACTTATGAGGACAGGCAATGCTTCCACCCTCAGCTGTCAGTAAAAGCCTGTAGAGGCAAAGCC
This sequence comes from Psilopsiagon aymara, assembly GCA_024733675.1. NCBI lineage: Eukaryota > Metazoa > Chordata > Aves > Psittaciformes > Psittacidae > Psilopsiagon > Psilopsiagon aymara. Next base: position 34,457 of record JANRGW010041972.1, on the reverse strand, counting down.
TGCCCCGTGGAGCGCCATAATTGGTACAACTGGGCTTGTGAAATTATTTAAGCTGTAAGAGGTCTCCATTTAATGTATAGACAGTGCTGAAGATTGCCTTGTTGTGTTACCTTTTCAAAGTCCTATATAAAGAATATCAGTGCAGACAAATGAGACTGACAGGATAAGCTTGTAATGTTGTGTGTGAGACTTACTGAAATATCTCACTGTTAATGCTTGGTGTGTATGGAGGAGAATGAAAGGTAAAAGAATAAATTACAAGAATAAAATAAATAAGCTTGGCTTCAGGTTTAGGTGGGCCAAGGCTCTGGGGCTGTGTTTCTGAGCATGGTGCTTCAGCCTTGCCAACTCTGCTGCTGCCTGGTGAGCTGAGATGTGAGGAGCAAGGCTGCTTTCTCTGGGGAAGGACATTGCTGCATCACAGGCTTGTCAGCAGCTACACTTCTGACTTGAGGGGTCTCCAGCATGAGGTTAAACCCAGCCTTGATCCCACATCCTGGGAACAGGCATGAAAGCATGTGCTTCAAACCTCATTTTTGCTGCCTGAAAATGAGAGCAGTGCTATTTACTAGACTGAATTATTCTTTCAATCTCCTCTATACAAGTCTTGAAAGTCTTGAAGTTCTCTGAATATGTACATTTGGCAGTCATATTAAAGAAATTAATTTTTAACATTGTGCTGTGCAGTAAGATTCTGCTTTCCTGGAGGAACAGTCAGGGTTTGTGCATTTTTTTTACCATTCCAAAGTGGGCTGCTTAGCTGTAATCAAATACTTTACATTATTTCTTATAAACACAAACGTTTACATGTTTGTGTTTATATGCTCATTTGAAAAGATACTTAAGAATTAATGTATGGGAAAACTTGGTTACAAGAGACTTCTGTGAGTGTGGATAGAAAGTGTATTCCCATAATGAGAGCAAACTCCTTAACCCTGGGGCACTTCTGGTTGAAAATGCTCTGCAGTAGTTTCACAGATCCAGGGCTTACCTGTATGTAGCACTGTGAGATGTTTAAAAATACATGATGATTGACATTATTAAATCATCACAAACAAGCTGTGCATTTGTATTCTCTCTTGTACCTGTAATATTAATTCATACTTCCCACAAAATTAAAATTCTTTTGAAATGACTGCTACAATCACACTAGCAATATATTAAAATATTTCAGCCATAACAAGATGAAATGTACACATAAGAGCCTGAATGCAAGGCACATCAATGAAATGGCTTAAAAATATCCAAATAACAAATATGTGGGAAATAAATTATTAGAAAGGGAAGTCAGTAAGCTCTCACCTGTGGCTGCTTTGGTATGGGGGCTATCTGGGTGGCTAAGTTAAGTCCTGCCTTGTGCACCAAGCCAATATGAACTGCTGTATGGAATCCAGACAAATGGCAGAGAGCTGATGATTGCTAGCGGCTTTGTCAGCTGTAGTTCACATCAATTTCACCTCTAGCAGAAAACTGATCCTTGGGATTTAGTTGCCCCTTTGAAAATACATCCCATCCTATACCTGTACACTGTGATGGCAAACAAAGTTGGAGAAAACTTCATCTGTATAAGTAAACTAGCAATGGAATTTAATTAGAGATGGAAGATCTTAGTATCAAATTAATTTGGTCTACTACTTTGGAAAAATATTATATAATAAATAATTTGATACCTAATCTGATTACATTGGCTTGCCTTAAATGACTCGTATTAGCAATTTATTGGTGCTGTTTTAGCAGAATGCTTCTAAACTGTTCTGTAGTAACTTCAGGTGGTGTACTGTACGTAGAGCAAATGGCTGTTATTAACTGTTTAATGTGCTTCTTTTGCACGAACTATATTCATTTGATCATTTTCTTGTTAATTTTATGCTTGAAGATGAATATGTTATATTACATGTAAATCAAAACCATTGGTAACTGTCTTTGATAAAATTCTGTATGTCAGACACCAAGTTTGACTTGCAGAACTGCTGACTGCATGTCAGCAAGCATCAACCAGCAGTTCCTCCAGTTAATGCAGCTGCTTTGTTTCTCAACAGCAGCTGAGCACATCTATGCCCCAACGCCTTCTCGAGATTCTGCTAGATTAGTTCATTCTTTCATGATGGCACAGAGGACATAATATTGACACACATACACAGGAAGATGACAGAGATTAACTGAAAACCAAGAATACTCTTTTTTAAAGTACTAGTATGTCTTGCAATGTAGATATCTGTGTAACTGAAAATCAGATTGTTTGAAAATCTGAGTGTGACTTTACTAGTATCAGAAAATAAGTTATTTGTACCTGAAGACCAGAACACTAATAGCAGCATTTGCTTTAGCATATTTCATGGCCTGTGTGAGCGAGAGTATGCTGGGGCAGCATCTCTCTGCTCCCCTAGCTGTCAGCAGTATGGTGTTAAATAATTCAAATGCTGTTATTACTCACATGAAAACTGGAAAGGTCTCCCCCCGAGCCCACACTGTCTCACACGCTCGCCATAGAGAAGCCCATACTGGATTTCGCCAATGAACTTCTCCAGCTCCTGGCCACTGGCGTTGACGAGCAGGGCTCCAGTCTTGCAGAGTATCGTCCCCTTAACCCACAGCTGTGTGCTGATGGCTGCTGCTGTCCCCAGCGCACAAGCAAAGCTCAGCACCCCAGCTATGCAAAAGATGATTTTCTTCTGCTGGGCTGGCATGATGGTGTGTGAGTCCTTCGAGGGACACAGCTTTCAGCAAGGCAGCGACAAGTTCTTCATCAGTACGGCAAATAGACAAGCTCCCCAGTGAGAGACCAGGCACCCAGCCAGCCCTTCTCACGGCCAGAGCTCTCTCCTTGGAGAGCTTCAGCTGCATACCTCTACAATGCACATGCTTCCTGAAAGATGCTGTAAAGGTTCTTCTTCTTTGTTCCCTTCTGTATGGCTTTAGCTTGTACACTGATCTTGTAAAACAAGCTGGAAAACAGAGTAGTTTGTAGAATGTTTCAGTGCCTTCTGTCACTTGATAACAAGGGCTTAAGATGACAGATCTCTGTAATTTGATGAGTGCTCTGCTCTTTCCAGCCCCCTGCCTGATAGGGTAAGCAGGAGATCTCAGAGACAGGTTTGGCTGCTGCATCTGATTATCGCTGAAAAGAAAGTTTTCAGAAGGTTTTATTTTCCCAGGTTTTCCTCTAAAGCTAGCAATGCTGAGCTGCTCTGCTATTTTTAAGGTTTTGGGGTGTTTTTTTTTTTTTTTTTGGTGGATGTTTGTTCCTAATGCAGTGGCACAGTTAACACATTAAGCTAGGAGGCCCCCTCTGCAGTATCTGGTCACATTTGGGCACTTGCTTTTCCCTGTCACAGCATTCCCTGGCAAAGGCAGCATGTCTGTTAATATATTGCATTGTTTTGGCTGTGGTGTGTAGGATGCTCAGACAAGCATTTAAGTTCAGGTTTCAAATATATGCAATCACGTTTTCTCTTACTTCTGTATAGAAGACCCCCATTGTAACCCCATGCTTGCAGCACTTTGGCTCCCGAGGCAACCCTGGGGGGAATGTGCCTTGCTCTTCACATAAGCCAGTCACGGGCACAAAATAACCCCTTCACTGGGATGTGGCCCTGTTGGGGCCTCAGTTAGGACTAGGAGCACAGGTGTCTGCATCAACCAGCTGACTGCCAGTGATTTCAGCAAACACAAGGTTTGGGTTTTGTTTGTTGTTTGTTTTTTTTTCTCTAACCAGATCAATTTAGAAAGTGGTTTAACTGGATGCATATCCATTGCAGGAATACTCCTAAAATGATTTAAAAGTATTGTGTTGGTTAGGCTTGAAAATGGAATCTGGTTTAACCAGAGGTTTTCAGATGATCTTGGAATTAAAATGACCAAGGCTGTGTACAGACAAAACAGACAGATGATTTTTTTTTGTGGTTCATAATGTGATCATCGTACATAATCAAAAGATGGCACACTGTGGTTTCACTGGAGTCCATTACCACAGAGCTTGCATGTGCACAGTGTTGAATACATACAGGTTTGGGAAAATGCTCGTTTTTAAAGATGATTTTGAATACTCGAGTGGAATGCATTTATTGTTCCCTGAAGGACTGCCATATTTCAGTATGATTATCACCAGCACAGCACCAGCAAAAGGAACAGACTTGAACATATGCATGCAAAAGTGACTAAGTCCTAGGAAGAATGTAAGGGGGGGGGGGGGGAGGAACAAAACTAATTACATTTATCTGTTTTGGTGGCTAGTTTTTTCAAGAGTCAGCTTTCTGGTAGCCTTTTGGTATGGAGCAGTAGTTTATGCCATGGAAAATTACATGGTTTTCTGAATGAGTTAAAATATTTCAGAATCCCTTGGAAAAGCAGAGATGGTGAAGCAGGAGCACTCAGCACCAAGGGCGCTTTGCTCAATCGTGTGGTAGGGCAGGCAGTGCTGGTGATGTGAAGTGAGCAGAGATGAAAATCAGGCTAGAGGTTGTGCCATGCACAAACAAGCTACATGTTAGAGTGGAATACTCTGGAGTTTGCCCTGAGGTAAATTTTATTTGGAATAGTTATTGTCAGCTATGGATTCTGACTGCATTTCTTTGAAAACAATTCAGTATGTATGCCTTGGCAGATGGTACAAGTCCCTTTCTAATGCTAGCTATCAATTCTGCAGTAAACATTAAGGAAGGATCTGACAGGGTCTCTTGTGTTTGTGCAGTAATACAATGTTGCTTTCTGGGTGGTTCAAATAGTATTTCCTGGTATCTAGCCCACTATGTTTATCAAACAAGTATAGGGAAAAAGCTCATGCTCTCTGATATGAAAGACTGGCAGTTTTAGAAAATAAGATATCCTTCAATGAAATTTTGTCAGCTTTTTGTAACATCTTCCCTCTTCTAAAGCATGTGTGGCAAATGATTACCCATTAGTAAATAAGCCAATAATGACCAAGACTGTCAGACCATTCTGCATGACAAAAAAAAAACAACCCCAAAACCCTACACCACCGCCCCCCCCCCCCCCCCCCCCCC
>JANRGW010041972.1:0-27090 GCA_024733675.1 Psilopsiagon aymara | reverse complement strand
CTGCCGGCCCCGGCGCCTCCCCCGAAACTTTTGAGCGGCGCTACGCGGCCGCGGAGCCGCCCGCTGACTTGCATTTTCTGCGGCGAGGTGAAGGCGGCGGTCCCGCTCACTGCCACTGCGGCCTCAGCGCCCTGGCTCGCCCAGTGGGGCGGCTGTGAGGGCAGAGGGGCGGGCTAAAGCCGTGAGGGGTACCCTGGCCCATGGGGGGTTGCAGCCGCCTGCTCTGAGGGGCACCTCAGTCCGTGACAGGCAGGGGCTGGGAGGGGTACCCCCAGCCCATGAGGGGCACCATGGCTCGTGGGGGCACGGGATGCCCAGAGGGTGGGAGGTGCTGCTGGCTGAGGCAAGCATGGGCCCACTAGGCTGCCCAGCCTTGTTTCTAACCTGAAAGCAGAGACCTGTGTTTGGAGGAATTGAAGGGTCTGGAGGGTTTTGTAGGTTGGGAAATGTGTCTGAAAACAGGGTAGAGGTGAGCAGGGCTGTAGCTTGTGCTCTCATGTCAGGCTGTGTCTGTCCTACTCTGGGGTACCACAGCCAAACCAATGGAGACCCACCATCAGTCGGTGCTAGGGGACAAGTGTGATTCAAGCGGATGCTGTGGCATGGCTAGTGAAGCAGCAGTGTTGGTTGTACGCTCTCCCTGGCCTGGCTTCCCAGTCTCTTTTCTTGGCCACTGACTTCCATAGGTGGGAAGAAGAAGCCTCTGGTAAGGTTTTGTGGATGGGTTGTCTCTCAGCAATGTTAATGGATTGCTCTGAGGTTTGCTAGTGTACCATGTTGTGACTTGTACATGAAGCTGCCTGTGGCAGATATTTTCACCTCTTGTGTGCTTGGCCTGGGATGTCCCATTCTTCTGGTGTTCTTGGCCGTTCCAGTGAATTAGGAGCCCTTGGAAGTCAACAGGCAGACAATGAGGATGAACTCCAGTTAAACAGAGCAAGTACAATAGGGTAGCCATGTAGTGCTCTCTGTGCTTTGCTCTCTTCTTAGTCTGTTGTCAACTTGTTGAGACTTCCAGCAAGGAGGCTAATTAAGAGTAATTTGTTAGTCTTTAAGCATTATCATCTGGTTCTCTTAGGCTGGAGAGCACTTACCAAAGAGTGATTATTGGTCAGTGCTGGTTGAGAGGAGCTTTGACAACACACACTAAAAGATGCATATTCAAGTCCATTGCTAAGCCTTTGACAGGTATCTCAGTTTTTTTGGCCTCTAGCATGTTTCTGTCTTTTCACCTTGTGCTGCTACTCATATTTATGAACTTGATGATTATGGTAACTAGAAATATTTCTCTAATGTGTATTTTTAAAGTGTGATTGTGACCAGGCTTCCAGAACTGCACCTGAACTCAGCTATGACAATATATAGAGATGAATTTTTAGCTCTGGACTGTTGAATATTTTTAGTCAGGTGGTGGATTGATTCTTGCAGACACATTTATAAATATGCAGCCCATTACAGTAAGAATGGAAGTGGTAAATGCCCAGATGGTTAATATTTAAAATATGTTTCGTGGGTACATTAGTAAGTAGAAAAATAACTGCAAGAGGCTCATTGTTATTTGCCGTAGTGTAATTGATTGAAATGTGGCTTGGGGAAAACCTGCATTCCATGTGTGTATGTGAAGTGTTAATGTGTGTTGCATGGGGCATTTACAGCACACAGCCCTGTGTCCTTTCAGCCTTTGGGCTGATTGAAGTCTCTTGGTCATTTGGAAAAGAAGACAAATGCAGGGTTACAGGTCCTGCTAGAGGTGGGAGTGGGCTGCCTGGTGACTTTGGTGTTGCTGACTGTTGCCCTGTGCCTTTCTAAGTGCCCTCCCTGCTAGGAGCTGGTACCTCCAGGAACCCTGGGCTGTCATGCTCCCAAGCCTTGTCACCTGAGCACCAGGTGGAAGTCTGTGTCCTTTGCAAGGTCCCCTTGTGAAAAACTTCGGATAATCCTCAGCCCATGAACGCTGCCATTGGGTGCAAAATGCTGTCTGCAGAAATGAGGGAGTGGTGAAAGGGAAGTCTTCAACTTGCATAGCACATGGCTTCTGCTGGAGTGCAGTTATCTGCTGGGGCTGCCTTTAACACCTGGTACTGCTCTAAAAGGAAAAGAATAGGAAAACGTTAGTGTTTTCCTTGAACCTTGGGCTGTGTTTTGCACGTAGTTTCTCTGTTAGAAACAGCAATCCCTGCTGCTGCTGATTGTGGAGCAGAGGTAGACCTGGAAATTAAACCCTCACAGAAGCAGCCTGCAAGTGTTAGAATATGCTTTTCTTCTAACGCTTCCTGTGCTGAGTTGTTACCATCTCCCTAAGATAGATAAAATTAATGCAGACTGTGTTTATTACAAGCCAAAGATATAACCATTGAATGCCATATCATCAGGGCCAGATTCTGATAACTTTACTTGTGAGTAATGCTTTTTTGCTGGGTTTAATTCAGTTTCAAAGTGCAAAAAAGCACAATCAACATCATTTTAAGTTGAGATACAGCCTTCGGACAAAAGAAATTTAATCACCTTCCCTGCACACAGTGTACAGGGTTTGACCCTTCCGAGGCTCAATTCTGCAACGTCTACAGTTGTTGGTAGCCCAGACCACTGGTAGGATGGGTAAAGCAGCTGAAATTTCTGTCAGAGAGGTGTCTTCAGTATTAATCCCTTCTTGCCAGGACCCAGAGTCTTTCTGGGTCCTCTAGGTATCTCTTTATGTCGTATGTTTTCTTTCCTAGTCTCTGGTACAGCTTGCTTTTGTGTATGGCTAATCCTTGCTTGTGACTTCTGAGCAGCTGATTCAGACTGGATAATGCTCCTCTAAGTATTATTCTTCTCTTCATCATGCAGTACAGCTTGTTCAGTAATCTGTAACTAGCACAGGATTTTGTACTGTCTCTTTTGGGGGTTACTTTTCTGATCTTCTTGTTAAAACCAAGCCTAAGATTTGGCAGTGTAAACTAAGTGGGAGTGGAATGTTTGTGCTGCAGCAGCTACACCGCAAGATGAAATCCTGGACCTTCCTGCAGAGGGGTTTGGGTCTCTACACCAGCACTATGGTTGCTCCAAGCTGCTGAAGTAAAGAGCCCTGTTGTAATAAAAAGACACAAAGCAAAAGATGGAGTATGTGAGAGGATCTGAAAGTAATGACTAGTAAAAAAGATCTGTTTTGTTGTTTTCATGAGTTTAATATTGAAGGAAATTTTTGAGGTCAGGGAGAAAAAGAATGTCTTTCAAAGATTCCTTGGTTTTGACTGTCAAATAGTGCCTGTGTAGCTCTGTACATTGTCTGTTTGCTCAGCTCAGATGTCAGAATTAGATTTCTGCTTCTCTCTCATTGGTGTGGTGCTGCAGTAAGCGAGTGTTGCTGCGCTAATAAGCAGGGGAATGCTTATGTTGAAAGAGCTCATCACTGTTAATTAATGTGGAGCTGTACTGGACAGAACAACCAACAATAATGCCCCAATGCTTGATCCTAACAGTCAGTTTGTTTGTTCTCAGTCTGGGTTTGAATGCCCTGGCTGCAGCTGGCTGGGTAAGTGCTACAGGTGGCCTCCTCAGAACAGGCCTTATGGTGATCAGAGCTATGATGGAGTGACGTGATGCATACATGCTTAAGTCGGAGGTCTGCCTTCTCGCAGAGCTGGTGCTGCTCAGCTAGCTCCTGTGATTGCAGGCCTGAACTTAGCAGGCTTGCTTTCTGTAAAGGTGTGAGTCTGTACATGCTGCATTCAGAAATGGAGTGCTGCAGGTGGGTCTTGAATATCCCACACAAAACAATTAAAATTCTCCCTGAAACAAATTAATGCACTTTGAGCTGGGTTGCGCATTTGGCCATTTAAAATCTCAGAAGGATTTTAAAGCTTGATTTGGCTTGCTTGGGGCCTGCTTGAAGACCCTGCAGGAACCTAGAGGATCCAGCATGTTGTGGTGCAGAGCGCATCACTTAGTGACAGCAGTGTGTGGTGCCTGTGCCTCTCATTAGGAGGGGGCTTGCAAATCAAGGCAAGTGAAAGCCAGCTTAACCTTGGTACATTCAGTATTGTACAGTGTAGCAGTGCTAGCACTGCTGGTCATTTGTCCAGGAAACTTTCCCCTCTGCTAGGTAGGGGACACCTGTACTTTCAGAACATGACCCTGAGCTGTTAATGGAGCTGGCCTAAGTGAGATGTAATGAGAGCTCCTGTGAGCATCCATTTTTTTTGTTAATTTCTTGGTAAAGGTATCTTTGTGCAGTGTGTTCACAGATGATGTGTCATTTAATTTCTAGTTTGTGTTTGGTTATGCAACTGTGCTATGTTCCCTGTGTAAGATTTCTGAACTACTGCTGAAGGCAGGGGGAGATCTGAGCTAATAATCTGAGCCAGACAAAACCAAAACAGTGATGTGTTTATGTTGCCAGTCCATCTGCAGCTTGTTCCTACAGTAGTGGTAGATACAGCAGTACAACACATGGGTAGTTATTTTTAGCATAATGGTATCTGGACAGCTTTTGTCAAACAAGTTTAAAGGTAACAGAACTGGGTCATACATGGAAGTGGCACTAGTATTAACTTGTAGCTCCATCTGTTTGCAATTTACCTTTTATTTATTTGCTTATAATCTCTTTGATCACTTTCATTTCTGCCTTTATCTGTGTTTTCAAAGCTGTCTTGGTGGGGTGTGGGTGGAGGAGTGTTCCAGCACTTCTTGTTGATTTCATTTAAAATTCAGATGAGGCTCACTAACTTCATAAACCCTACAGAGCTTGGATTTCTTCTAAATACGTTACTGTCTTCTGTTACTCCCCAACTTCACAAAAATACTGAAAAACAAAAGGCATGGCAAAGTGTAAGTGAATAAACTGAATGGAAGCTTCTGGGTTGCTGCTTTTGAGGAAGTGTGTTGCCCAAAGCTAGTAATAAAGTTATGACACTTAACTTTATTTTCTTCTGTTTTGTTTGCTTGTTGCAGAGCAGTTGCTCTTTGTTTTCGTAGGTTATTGCAGAGTCATCTCAGGGATTGTTCCAGTACTTCATCCACAGCCAGTGATCCATGGACCACTTGAGCTTCTGTACAGTATCTTGGCAAATAAGTGATTCCCTAGGGGTGATCTGTGCCTTCTTTGCAAAGGGAGATTAAGAAAAGCAAGGCAAGGTGGGGCTGGACAAGGCAAGTGATAGTCTACCAGACAAGGCAGTGCAGGGCAGGGCCTGTGTTCAGTTCTGGGCTCCTCACTGCAAGAAAGACATTGAGGTGCTGAAGTGGATCCAGAGAAGGGCAACAAGGCTGGTGAGGGGTGTGGAGCACAGGTCTGATGAGGAATGTCTGATGGAACTGGGGGAATTTAATCTGGAGGAGAGAAGGCTCAGGGGGGACCTTATCTCTCTTTACAACTGCCGGAAAGGAGGATGGAGCCAGGAAGTGGGTGGGCTCTGCTCCCAAATAACAAGGGATAGGACAAGAGGTAATGGCTTCAAGCTGCACCAGGGTAGGTTTAGACTGGATATTGGGAACAATTTCTTCACAGAGGGGGTGCTCAGGCCTTGGAACAGGCTGCTCATGGCAGTGGTGGAGTCACTGTCTCAGAAGTGTTCAAAAAATGTGTAGATGAGGCCTTAGTGCCATGGTTTAGTGATGCACTTGGCAGTGCTGGGGTAAAAGTTGGACTTGATGATCTTAAAGGTGTTTTCCAACCTAGCTGATCTATGAAAAACAAACAAGCCAAGTTCCCATTCATCTGGTGTTCGTAAACCTCAGTCTGACGGGCATGTGATTCTTAGAAAGTGAATAAACTGCACAGCCTCCGTGGAAGAGTATTAGCTTTAGTGAAGATACACAATGAAGAGAGGGAAGGTTGGGACTCAATTAGGAAGTTGTATTCTACGTTCATGAAAGCTTGGGTTTGTGTTTGCACCTAGTGCTACTGACCCTGCTTTTGTCCCTTCTGCGTTCTTGCTGCAAATATGATCCAGCTAAGCTTGCTGTAACATGCATAAGCCACAAAATGAAGGTGTGTTGATAGTGTTGTAGACTAGTAATACTTCCACTGTGAAAGTAACTCTGGAAGAAGTGGATTTAGTAGCAACAGGGACAGATGTTCACTCGAAATGTTTCTGCTAGAGGTGCTGTGTTTCTTACCTCAATAGATATTCTCAGATGGTGGCATGGGGCCGCAAACTGAAATAGTAGCATTTCAAACTTTAACAAAACAAGGATGCAAAAATGGTTTTGTGCTGGGGGAAGGGACACACAGGGTACTGGTGGTGTGCAGCAGTGTTTGTTGTGGAGTGGTGCAGGTGGTTCCAGTGATCCCAGTGTATCGTGAGGAGAGGAGGAGGTGCTGCTCTCCCTTCGCTGGTCATGGTGACTGATCACTGGTACCACTTTCACTAGGGAAATCTAGAGCTGGTTACTGGGTACATTCCAGGTTTTACAGAGGCTGTCCAGGTCTTACTTTCTGCTGCCCTTCTCATGGGTAGCAATCCTTTGGAAGCAAAACAAGTGCTATCTTTATCAGGTTATGGCCTTGAAGCCTGTAGTAAGGTGAACACTTAATGAGGACTGGAGCTTAGAAGTGACATTGTGTTTCTCTTTGCTGAAATCCTGTGAATGTGCGAAGTGCTTTGAGGGATTCTGGTGAATGCAGAGTGTAACATACTAGCAAATACATAAATTTTCTCTGTGAAAACATGCTTCTCTGAATGATGTGACTTCTTAAATTGTCATCTCACTTTTTGCCCTTGGTACACTCTTTGCAGGATGAACTTACTGCAGTGAATGTAAAGCAAGGCTTCAGTAATCAACCTGCCTTCTCTGGAGATGAACATGGGTCTGCTAGAAATATTGTAATTAATGCCTCAAAGGTAAGGCAGGACATTTCAGTCTGAGCATACTCACTGAAATTGGAACCTGGCTGGCAGTAGTTGTACTTGGTTCTTGACTGCTTTGCTCTCTGGTTGGAAGTCTTCATATTAAAGTTGATTACAGAACTAATGTAAGAATGCTGAGTTATGTTTCTGTTACTGTTGTTAGTCTTCAGAGGAAAGCATGGATTCCAAGACAAAACATAACCAGCACGTTTCATGAGACATCAATTTTTGCTCCTTCTTTTATTTGCTTCACTTACAATCATGACTCTTTCTCTAGAAATCCCTAGTATTTATACATCTTTAGCTTGCTTTGGTCTTGTGTCTGTGTCATCAGACTGTTTTCTGCCAGGAGAAACTGGTCACTGTGGTCCAGGTCTCTTGGAAATATATTTTTGGATTATTTATTAAAATTTAGTTTTGCTCTCCTGCGATGTTTTTTGTTTGTGTTGGGGTTTTTTTTAATATTTTTTTTACTTTTTTTAGAGTCAAAGAAGTATAAGATACAAAAAAGCAATAAAAATCACTAAAATATTAGTTACTATCTTCCAAATGGAAGATAATAGCTGCTTATTAAAAAAACCCCGTTCTATATTTCTTTGAGGGATCTGCCCAGACCGGTTTTGAGGGAGAATGTTTTCAAGAAGCTCATAAAAATGTTTTCGGATGAAGTAATTTCCTGCTGTTTGATTTTTAAAATAAATAAGACTTTACATCTTATTGGAAAATGTGAATTTACTTATACAGTGATGCTCTTTTATTTTAGCAGGAGGAGAGTTACAAGTAAATGACAGGATTGCTATTGCAGAAATGTTAAAGGTTTTCGTTTTACGTTCTTCTGATTTTCTTTTCTAGAATTCTTACCTGCAGGCGCTTTCATCTTATATTTTAGTTATTCATGTTTGGACTATTGAACAGAACTGTCTGAAAAGTAGAACAGAAATTTGCAAGGAAGTACTTTTAGTTACTTGGAAGATCTAAGCATAGAATTATCAAAATAAGTTCAGTATCTCCTAAAAGCTTTTTATATGTTTTAAAATTTCCCAGCTATAAATATGTTTATTAGAAAATCAAATGGTTTATTCTTACTGACAGGCCTAAAAGTTAAATTTTCTTACAGTAATTTTGAAAAGTAATTAAGCTTATATAAGAAGTAAAACCTGTATTGTTTTCTTTTTTTTTCCTGCTGTTTTGGGGTTGAAAGTACTGGGGAAGCAAATCTTGTGAAGCTTTTCATTTGGGAGATGTGGCGTGTCAGTGAAGGTATTTTAGCAGAAGTCAGAACATTACCCAGTTAACCCATACCTTTGAGCTTTTACCTGCTGTCACTGATGAAGGAAAGGCAATGAATGGGGTTCTTGTGACAGTGTAGTTAGTTGTAAACAGAAGTGAGAAGTGTGTATTTATGCACTCTATGGTATGGTGAAGTATAGAAGGGGAGGAATGTTCTGAGACACTCTCAGAATACGCTGGATCAGGGCCCAAGTCTGGGACACTCACCTGCCAGAGGGATATGTCACTCTTGGCGTTCACAGTGACCTGTCCTAAGTGTCAGGGGCGTGTCTCATATCTCTGAGCTTGGTCTTGCTTACCTGTAGCTTCTGCAGTGATAATGCAGAAGCATTGCATGGGTGCTTAATGTGATGAATCCCCATCTCCTAGCTGCGGGGTATTAAAGGGCAGTCTTACTAAATTGATAGCCTGGACTAGAGTAATGACTGCATCGATTCAGATGAAAATGCATTAATATATGATAAGATGCTTTTTTACTGGGTTGTCATGTATGTTTGCTTTTTTCCCCACCAGATTGGTGCTTACTTTAGCAGCATACTAGCGGAAAAGCTGAAACTTAACACTTTCCAGGACACAGGAAAGAAGAAACCACAAGTAAATGCCAAAGACAACTACTGGCTGGTTACTGCTCGGTCTCAGAGTGCAATTCACAATTGGTTCACAGATTTAGCAGGAAGTAAACCACTGACTCTTTTAGCAAAAAAGGTATCAGAATGCTTCTTCCTCTATTTCTTGGGTGTGGGGTTGTACTGAATTGGGCTGTAAGAACAGGTACAGTATTTCTGAATGTGCTGTGTGTGAAGTGGTGATGGAGGCAGCTGTTGCTGTGCAGCGTGTTCTCTGTCTGCAAGGAGGGTGCCTTGGCAAAGGGAACTTCTGATCAACTGGTAGAAAGTTCCTTTGAATGACTGTATTTTGGCTCAGGCATGTTCATCTTTTTGACAGCCAGATTCTTTGCTTCATGTCATACATTCTCTTTCTCAAGCAAAGGAATAGTTTACAGAAATGCTCATGTCTGGCAAAGAAATAATTGGCTAGGAAGTCCGAGCAATCTTAAAAGAACCTGCCTGATAACTCCAACCCCTTTGCATGCTCTTCACATTTGAATTTGTATTTGTGTTAACAAACTTTGTTAAACAGTTGCATTCTTGTCTAAGTTTTCAATTACAGAGCATTCTCGCTGCTTTGTAGCAGTGTCTGTATAACTGGAAAAGGCAATTCTGAGCTATCATTTTGGATCCTGCACACTATTCAGAACAGCAGTACAAGATAAATTTGAAATGGTTGTTAAAGTGTCTAGAGGTGTCCAAGGTAGTGTCTAGAATGCAAAGGTGTTTTTATTTATGCCTGCCTTTCCTGAAGCTCTGTGTACAAGCAGCTAATCTTACGGTATCTGGGAGTTTTTCTGAGTATAAATTAAACTGAAACAGGGAACCCTTATTCTAAGACTGTTGAGCTAAGTGGATCAAAATAACAGAAGGTGCAAGTTTCACCAGTTTTGGCCTTTTGCCATTCAACTGGAGAAGAACCTGTGCTACCAATAGAGCCACCAGAAAAACAAGTTTTGCTGCGGCAAGCATGCCACCACCTTTAGTTTCCCTCTAACATTCTGAGAGGTTAACTTCGTGACTGGAAGTGCTCGTTACTTCTTTCGTTATTTAAGGATTTTATTGTTTTTTACTAATCAGATGTGTAAACTTGCTGATAACAGTAAAAAAGCATGTTAAAAATACTGAAATTGATTCTGTGGAGTCCCTAGACTGACCACTGAAGAATGTTACAGGAAGGGGTCAGTGCTTTGTTTGCCGCTGTCTTCAGCATTGGTGCCCCTCTGTTCTCCAAGCACACTTAAAAAGGTTGAATTTGCCTGGAGGAGCAATGAGGACTTTTTGGGAGGGGACAGTAAGTGTAGCAATTTGTGTCTCTACTCCCTTCTGTCTCCGCTGGGTTTCAAATGTCTTGTTCTCTTATATGTTACTTCAAAATGCATTTAAAAATTATTCTTTCTTAAGTAGAAAGGTGTAAGGATTGCAGTGACTGGGTAGGTGATTCTACCTGTAGGTCTTTTTGGACTAGCAGCTCTGCTGTGTGTGTGGTTGCTGCAGGCAGTATTAAGCTGGCCAGGCTGTTTCCTGGTGCTCTCTGCACCAGGGACACCCATGAGACTGGCAGTGTCTGTGTAAGTGAACTGTCACCCAAAAGCCGTGATGTAACTCCATTTTCCAGAGTTTCTGAGGATTGCATGCAGGATATTTCTGTGCTTTGGATGTCTTTGGCTGCGTTGAGAGGTTTGCTTGTGGGCTACAGGCAGCTCTGAGCTGGGGAAGGATGCTCCTGATGAAACCTGGGGGAGTGGGGGGCAGTATCTTCTTTTTTTTGTCAAGTCTCTTAGTTTCTGTGTGCCAGGACAGTAGGTGAGGTCAGCATAGTGGATCTGAGGTTGATGAAGAGATAGCTCTCCAGGTAGCACGGGATTGGGCAGAAGAAGGCTGGGGTACCCCACAGGTGCCAGCTGCTGTCTGGGCTGTGTGCTGTAACTTGCTTCCTATTTCATTTCAGGTTCCTATTCTCAGTAAAAAAGAAGATGTTTTTGCTTATTTGGCAAAATATTCTGTGCCAATGCTGCGAGCAGCATGGCTGGTCAAAATGACGTGTGCCTACTACGCTGCTATTTCTGAAGCTAAAATCAAGAAGCGCCAGGCCACTGACCCAAATATTGGTAAATAAACATCTCTAATGTCTAAATGCATAATATTAACTGAAGAGGCTCGCTCCTCTTGTTCACAGCTTTGGTGTTACTATGTATCCAGAGAGGAATCTTTGTAGTGGGAAGGGGAATAAAAGGTCTTTTAAAATCAATTTTGCTTAGAAATGTGTGTCAGAAAGTACAAAGAGCCATGCAGCATAAATACTGCTCTGTTGACTGCTTCCTTGCCCAGCTGATTCCACCTTGAGTCTCCAGGGACAGCATCTGAGGAGCTGACTATGCTGCATCTTCACCACTAACACCAGTCTGTGCGGATCACAGGAGTGCTGGGATAAATGTTACCAGGAAATGGACAGAACTGCTAGTGCAGAGAACCTGGAATGAAGTGTGAATTTCAAAGCTTATTTATTGCAACATAGGTGGCAATGTATTTATTGAAGTACTGACCTTTAATGACATGGTCTGGCACCAAGCCAGGGGACCAGGCAACTTTATTGTCAAAGTTGGAGTTTTACTCTCACAATTTACACATGGTACTTACAGCTCTTCTACTGTCTGGAATGAACCTTTTCCTTCTTTGTCACTGAAATAACTGTGCTCAGATGATTTCACTGCTGCTTAGCAGCATCTCTGTACTGCTATGAGAAATGTCTGCTTCCTGCCAAGTTGTTCTGTTGTTTCTTTCAAACTTTGCGGTGTTTGTGGTGGTTATTGTGGTTTTATTTTATTTTTTTAGACTTGTAGCGCTCATTTTCACTCTGAGTTCCTAGTCAGAGCCACAAAAATATGTTTTCTCTTTTCTAGCAAACAGACTATGTTTGTTCTTTTGTGATAGTTTAAAAGTATTTTTAAAAATCAGTCTGATTTTTAGAAACAGAAAGCAAGGGAGATTCCATGTAAGGGGGTGGCAAGAAAGAAGAGAGACCTGTGTCCAGATATCGAGTCAGGCTGGTTCCTTCATTGGTGGATCAGCTCTGGGAGGCTGCTGTGCTGAATTAGGTTCTTTGAGGTGAGATCAGTGTTGTTTTGGTAGTAGATCAGCGCACTTCCCTGTTTCTTCTTCTGACGCAGATGGATTCAGGCTTCTTTGAGCTATTTTGGCACTACTGAGAGGGGCTGGGTGGCTCGCTCTTTCCTTCTTTCAAATTCCTCTTCTGTCCTTCACACCAAGGGATGCTGAAAGAGCCCCTCTCTCCGACCTCTCAGATTTTCTGTCCTTTCCTCTTGAATGATGTAAGCACTTTCTGGAGCAGACCCTAGCAAGAGGCTCGGAGCAGGCGGTGAGAATGGGCTGATGCTTTCCCAATCTGTCATAAGTAGCTCTGCTAGTTATAAGAGAGCACTTGTGGTTCTTTTAGGAGACTGAAATGGTGATGCTGTGTGCCAAGACCAGCACTGTTCCTTTGCATGGGACATGCATTCATTAGGGTGTAGTTAAACACCTTCTTTCGTGGGTGTGGGAGAGAAAGGGTAGTGACGAGGAGGTGAAGAAAGCTAGGGTAGTGCACTCTGTTGTGATAAATTGATCTAGACCTAGTTTGCTCTGACTGGGATTAGTAGCTCAGTAAAATAAAAGGCGTTTATGCTTTTTGAGAAGGTGCAAGGCGGTTGCCTATGTTTGGTATAGGCAAGTGCTCCTGCTCCAGACTGCTGCCATAAACACCCACTGTATAGTGAGGGTGAACAAAGCCAATGAGAGTGTCTGTGGGCTAAAGTGCCTGACTTTTCGTCAGTCAGTGTTCTGAGACAGGTTACTGGAGATTACGTCCTCTGTCTAAATCTCCTGCTTTGCAAAGAGAGAGCTGGTTGGGGAGTCGTTTGCTGCTGTGTTACTGAGCAGCCATTGACAGTTCCCAAAATGTTTTGTATCTGTGCCTCAGGTAACAGGAAGGCAGTTGCATTGTTCCTAACTCAGTGGCACAGAGATACTAGTAATTGCTTTGGGAAAATGATTCTTTCCTGCTGTCATGTGAAATAAGTTTGATGTAGTGGATTTGGAATTCTTTCTCCAAAAGTGAGCAAACGTTTGAAGTAAACATAGACAAAATGTTCTATGGAAACACTAAAGCCCTCTAGCTTCACACAGAAGTTTCAGTGAACTTGGATAGAAAAACATTCAACATACAGTCTGTGTATGTTGACAGAAATGCCAGAGTTACCAATTACAAATGCAAAGGGAAAAAAGAATAAATGCACTAGCTGATGTCTGAGGTAAGTATAGTAAACAGTGAAAATAGTTGTGTGTGAGAGTGGTAGTTCCTGTAACTGACAATAAACAGGCTTGCGTTGTCAAAGCAACTGCGTTGTGTATTCATAAGAGTATGCTCTTCTAAAATGTGCTGCATGCTTATTAAATACAGCTCTGTCAAATGTTTTTCTCTGAGATACCAACAAATATCCTTGGTTGTTCCAGTTACTGTTAAGGGGATACCTTCCTAGTAATTCCTCTTTTCCCAGAGCTTTATGTACTTTTGTTCCCAAATTTCTCCAGTCTACACTAAATAGAGGTTCACTGCTGAAGCAGAGAGAAAAACTGATAATTTTTAGTAGGTTTGTGTATTTGTGTATATGTGCTGAACAGCACCTACTGGCTTATCTAGGACAAAGGAGAGATAATCAGTCTTGCTTGCAGACCTCTGCACTGTGCTGGTTGCTCTGACCTGATAAACTGCTCCCGAGCTTTTGTTTTCTTGTCAGTGTGAAAATCTGGAGGAGTTGTCTGTTTCAGGGTGGTTACAGAAAGAACAGTTTTATATCGCTTTGCTTGTACAAAGTCCTCTTGAGTTTTATATTGGTTGTATTTGGAGGAGGAAGGAAGAGGGGAGTAAAGGTCCAGATGGAAGTAATGAAGTGTATTTATCTTATCTATTTCAAGGCTGTTTTGTGGCTGAGTGCTGAAATCTGATGAAAGAGACAGGTGATTCCCTAAAGGCACACCTTGTGTCAGTGCTTTTTATGTCATGCAAAGCTGGCAGGCTGCTTGCGTGCTTGACAGTGTTTTGAGACCAACGCACAAGGGAGGCATGTAAGAAGCCCATTAATTCCCAGTAGGTGCTACACAGCTGAGGGTTAATGTTTTGGAGGAATATTTTTGGTGACGAGGGCAATGTAAGTTTTTTCAGTTCTCATTGTGAAGGAAACCTTTTATCACCTGAGGTGCCTAATTGTAAACTTCTTTTATAGAATGGACTCAAATTATAACCAAATTCCTTCGAGAGCAACTGGCAAAGGTTGCGGAGTTCTATCATGTGACTTCCAGCCAAGGCAAGAGTTCTGTAGTGATGCCTCAAGAGATGGAACAAGCACTGAAGCAGTGGGAATATAATGAAAAATTGTCATTTTATATGTTTCAGGTAATACTTTCAAGGAGTGCATGAATTTTTTTTGTGTTTTTATTTTTTATTTTATTTTTTTAGGTTACCAGTCTTGGAAAGTTCAATTTTTGAACTTAATGGTACCTTTTGTCATAAGACTTGCATAAATTGTAAATGCTGATTCATTTTAATGATTTGCTGTCTGAAAAAACTTTGATTTGCTTAGTGTGCTTGATTGCTATTGCAGCAATGTACTCAAATTGTTCTCTCTTCTACATCATTCCATCTTTTAAGGGTGTTTTTAATAACTGTGATCAGGCTGAGTCCACTGTGTCACATAAGCTATGCGTGTCAGAGTGGTGGCCTGGCTGCTTGATCCCACATCATTCCAGGCCAGAATAACTCTCTTTGTTTCTGCTAAAGGATAGAAATGGGAGAAGGGCTGCTGGGAGGGAGTCTGGCTGTCAGCAGTATGTCAGGCAGCCTGCTAAATTTGAACTGCAGAGATGTTGTATGCAATTGCTTCCTTATGCAGAGGACTGCCATGAGGATGGCTTGTTCCTGCATGTGTGGTGGTGGTTGAGGGTTTTGGCTCTGTGCTGGCATGGGCAATGAGAGCTAACCCAGGAATGAAATAAGACTTGTAGTTACATACCTGCTTGTTTAGTTCTCCTAGTTGATATGTGATATGTTATTTTAAATCCTTTAAGGAAGGAATGCTTGAGAGACATGAGTATTTGACATGGATACTGGATGTTTTGGAAAAAATCAGACCCACTGATGATGATCTTCTTAAGCTGTTGTTGCCGCTAATGTTGCAGGTATCTGCATGCTTTAAAGCCAAAATTCACACAAGTCTGATTTGTACATGTGAAATGATTTTTATATTTGTGGTGGTAAAATTTAGATGAACGTTTTTACTTAGGATGTGTGTGAAAATACATTGCATGGTGCATGTTTGGAATTTATAAGCACCTTTAAAAGGTTCACGCTTTATGGTCTTTAACTTGATTAGCTAGAAGGAATCTGTTACTGTAACTGGTCCTGGAGGGCAGATGACATTTTTAAGAGACAGAAGCGCAGATTTGCTTTTGAGCTGTTCTCTTTTTTTAAATTCTGGACTCTTAAATATTGGAGGCGATCCCTTCCAGTTTATTCATGTCCAGTGTGAGATTGTTGAAGAATATGAATACCTGGAGGAGACTGTGTGGTGAACTATGCATTTTTTTTAAATTTCAGTATTCAGAAGAGTTTGTTCAGTCAGCTTACCTATCCCGTCGCCTTGCTTATTTTTGTGCCAGACGCCTATCTTTATTGCTAAGTGATGGTCCTAACCTTGTAGCTGCGCACTCTCCTCATATGATTATTGGACCAAGTAACCCTCCTCTGGCAGCCCCAAGTCCGACTGCCCCTGGTCCCATGGTGAGCCCGGTACAGCTGGCCTGCTCAGATTTTCTCTCCTGCCCTCAACACCGTCCACTGGTATATGGACTTAGTTGTATGCTGCAGGTAGGCCAGTGTTCTGTTCCTCTTGGTTTTCTTGTTTCAAGGCTATAACCATTCAGTTTATTGGAAAGCAGTGGAGTTTGGGTGTGACAAGTTGTGCTAGTTGTGGCTTGAGTATACTTCTGTCCATTAAAGGGTGAGAACTGACTGAGTCTGGGTGAGTGGGAGGGTGGATTCTGCACACTGGCTGAGGCGTGACAGTGGAGCCACCTGGAGAAGCTTGTGTTGCCCACACATCTGCTGTGGAAAGGAGCAACTCTGCTGCCAGGAATGGCCTAGCCTTCTCTCTGTGTGGAAAGTTTCTGGTTGCAGTAATGGTCTGCACACCTCATCATGTTCTCATCACAAGTGAACCTGTGTGGTTGTGCCAGACCCCATCTGCCTGCTGAGTGTGGCTGGGCGGAAGACAGCATCACCTGGCTCCTGCAAGCTCTAACTTTTGAGGATTTCCTTGCTTCTTTCAGGCTGTCACTGATGCTTGTTGCCACCGCAGGCTGCTTAGTTTTGGTTTTGTCAGAATTGCGAGCAGTTTATATTGCCTTATCAACTTCAATGGTTTTTAAAACTGCGTAACAGAAGAGACTGTTCACTTGTGCTTGTTGCTTGGCAATAGCAGAATTGTCGAGAGAGTAATTATTTTCTGAAAAAGGGCTTGTATGAAGAGCTGCAGTTGTTTACCTTCCCAGTGCTGACCTGGTGAGACTTCCTCCAACCCTCCTGCTGCTGTCTGTTCATTCGTGTTTCTCTGGGGGTTACACAGAGATATCCTGGAGGTGGTACCAGGAGTGTGCTGATGTTCATGGGATCACAAAATCACACATGGGTGAGGTCAGCAGAGACCTCTTCAGATGATGTTGTCTGCCCTGCCCTCCCCAGGTAGGGTCAGCTAGAGCAGGTTCCCCAGGACCATGTCCAGCTGGATTTTTAACTTCATCACCACCACCATTCTGGACAACCTCTTTCAGTGCTCAGCCACCCCACAGGAAAAGAGTACTTTTTTGTTGGTATGCAGGTCCCTCTCTGAGGGCTGCTGCTTTCTGACAGTTGTCAAAGTCCAGAGCCTGGAGGCAGGCTGGATTGTATGTGGGGAAGGCTCAGTCAGTGATCTCTGATGAAAGAAAGGGGGAGAATATTTGCATCTCTTTCTCTGCTGCTTTCTCTAAGCTGAACTCCAAAATTGCCTCTTTTTTTTTCTAAAGCCCTTCATGTTTCACAGAAAGGATCTGACTGAAATTAACCTTTGGTGATGTTCTTTGATGGCATTGTGAAGGCAATACAAAAGGGAATTGAACACACATATATTTAAATATTTTTTTAAACAAGAAGGAGAATAATACAGTGGTTGAATTTCCTCAAATGGATGTCGCAATGTAATTGTGCATAGCCTGTCTTTTTGTTTCTGTCACTGCAGTAGTTAGACTGAAAGTGATTCTAGTCTCATGGACTCTCATTGGTATTGTTTATCACACATGTTCAGAAAAATAAATTGCTTATGTTTTATACTGTTGCTTGCAGGCTGTAACTCTTTGTTGTCCAAGTGCCTTGGTGTGGAATTATTCCACAAATGAAAATAAGAGCGTTAATCCAGGTTCACCTCTGGATTTACTTCATGTTGCTCCATCTAGTTTACCTATGCCAGGTGGAAATTCAGCATTTAATCAGCAGGTAAGCTTTTTTCATTATTGGATTATTAAGATCTGTTTTATGTCTCAAATAATGATTTGTGCGCATTAGGACTAGAGCCAAGTTTAGATATTTCTGTAGGTATAGTTTCAAGACTAGTGTTATGCTAGTTTTTGATGACCTTACTTTGTACTTCATTCAGGTACCAATATTGTGATAATATCAGTTATTTATATTCAGATATTTTCTGTTATTGGACTGAAATTACTTTAAGATGTAAAATGGCAATAAGAGGAAGCTTGATGTACCATATTGTGAGGTGCCACTTTTCACACATGCTGAAAGTTAACTTTTGCTGGGTTCAGTATAAGGAAAAAATGTTTTATTGTACAGGGAGATCCATAACATGTTGAAAAAACAGTTGAACAGAATGTACTTTGGTTTGTTGTTGCCAAATGTAGGGAGTGTTGTGGAACACCATAGGGTACCTTGCTCCTGCCGAGAAAGCTGTCATAAGCTTAAAATAAAAATAGAGACTTCCAATAGAGACTTCCAACCACTAGCTAATTAGCAGCTTTTTTTTTTTGTTATTTACAGGTTCGGGCAAAGATCTATGAAGTAGAACAGCAGATAAAACAAAGAGGTCGTGCTGTGGAGGTGCGGTGGTCTTTTGACAAGTGCCAAGAATCAACTGCAGGTTAAGAGAACTCTAGTGTTGAAGCTTTATGGTTTATACCTGTTCTTCTTTGAGTATAATCCCGTTGCACCAGAATTAATGCCAGCAATAGATTTGAGAGATGAATGTAATGCAGAGTCTTCCTGTGTAAAATATTTTACGTTAACCCTCTCTTCTCTCTAACTTCCACCTCTAGGGGTGACCATTAGCTGCGTTTTGCACACCTTGGAAGTGTTGGATCGACATTGTTTTGACAGATCAGATTCCAGCAATTCAATGGAGACGCTTTATAATAAGATTTTCTGGGCAAATCAGAATAAAGATAGCCAAGAGGTAATGGCTCCATTAATAATCTGTAGACAATGGATTTTATTTTTACTTCTGAGAATTATATATATGTGTATATTTGATAAAGAAGCTTTGCATCTCCTTTATGTATTTTTTTTTAACTACTTGACATTTGTTCTATTAGAGGCAACTGCTCTTTGCTGTGGAATTGAATTCTTCAGTTCTGCATACTGTAAACCTCATTTAGGAGAAGTGATCTTTCAAGGTTTTGTGGCTTGTTTTTTGAGTGCTGCCAAGTAGAACTCCAGATTATTTTTTGATAACAACTTTTCCATCTATTGCAGAAAGTAGTAAATTAATGGGTTATGTGTAAAGAAAGTACTCTAAAACTACATACTCTTATGGTTTTTATATTTTAATCTGATACTGGTATTGACATTTACCTGTGCTCACAGAACCATTTTCAGAGATCATGAAAAACTTTGCCAGAAATCCTTAACATTTTCCATCTCCCACCCTACCTCTGCAGCACAGATGATAATGTCATTGGATCTTTGTATGTCGGTACATTGAAGTGCCTTGAAAAGTGTTTGGTGAAAAGAAGAAATAGTCAGCTTTGATAACACACTATTGAAGTAAAATTTTAAAGTGGAAAATATTACTGAATCTGTCAGAGTTGCTTATGTTAATGCTTTAAAAAAAATTTATGCAGAATATCTTGTTTTTTTGAGTACACCTGGGTTTTGTTCAAGACTGGTCTCAGCGATTGGTGGTCATAATGCAAGACCCCCTATTGCCCAAAAATACCTCATAATAATTGTCAATCAGAATTTTGAATGACTTTGCAATAAACCAGCGGAATATAATGTTGGAGATAACAGTATATCCAGATATACCTGCCAACCTGCGTATGTGAAGCTGAGAACCAGTAGGTAGGAGTACAAAGCTTGCCAGAGTTGTTGTATTTCAAATACACTATTATGGTACTGATAGAGAAATAGATGAAGGAGGGCTGTTACAGCAGGCAGATGAAGTTACTTAAAGTTCTTAACACTAGTGCTTAGATGAAATCAGGAATTCAACATGCAAGGATTTTTATATTTTTAAAATGAGTAGGTTGTGGTATGCTTTATTGCTTGAGTGCTGACTTTTGTTTTCATTCACTTTTGGAGTTAGAGGATATGGTTCTGTGCTGGTCCCCTTCTGCAGCTGTATTTGTATCTTTTTGTTTTTCTCCCTGTCTGTATTCCTAAAAGTTTGTTTTCTGACTTCCAGCTACAACCGTATTGACAAACAGTTGGGGTTTTTTTGGTTGGTTTTGTTGTTGTTGTTGTTGTGTTTGTTGTTTTTTTTTTTTTTTGTCTTAAAAGGCAGTATTGGGAGGGAGACTTCTGGACTTCTGAGAGAATTGTTCTGTTCTTATTGTAGGTTGTCTGCTATTAGTGCCTTTGGCTTATGGTACTTCATGGCTTAGGTTGGGTTGCTTTGAAAACATGCCTGTTTTGGCCCCTAAACAGCTCTCTAAAAGATGTGCTCTTCACTCTGGGTACTAAAAGTATATGAAGTTTTGTCTAATTTATTTGCAGGGCTACCTTTCTTGTATACATTTTATTCTGAGGTGAAGAATGCTGAGTAGGAATAAAGCAGTCTTGTATGTAAGTGATGATGTGCCTATGTGTGCTCAGCATTCACAGGAGACTGTAAAGAGAGCAGAAACAAAGAAGATGCTGAGTTCTTTGTGAGGGAAGAAAACTGTAAAACTTTCTAAGTCTGAAAACTGGGTCTGGAGCTGATACGAAATTGAACTTTCAAATGATCTGCAGCTTCTTAACTATCTCTGGAGTTTTCAAGGCAGTTGTTGTTTGGCTCGAACTTAGCTTCTGGCAGCTGAACGAGAGGTTGTGTTGGGATGCTGGATGCCTGACTGATGGTTCTCGGGCATTTTGACTTCCAAAGTTCCATTTGAGTGACCAGTGTTACTGTTCAGCTGCTTACATCCCAGCAGGCTGGCATGACCGCCCTGGGTGGGCAAAGCCCATCCCCGCCTCTTGAAGAAGGGCTGCGGAGCCGCCAGCCGGCCGCTGGATGTCGGCACTTCCCTGCAGCCACTGCGCAAAGGCTCAGCCGCTGCAGGGATGTCGCCGCCGGCAATGCTGTTCGTCTCAGTTTCATTCCTCTTTAATAAACTTGGGTTACTTTTTTCTTGGCAGAAAAAGCCATAGTCTATAAGGTTGTGTACGCCCTGTTTTCAACTGGAAACTTCTGTAAGCCTATAAGGACTTCTGTTTTGTAAATAAGATATCAATTACCTGTATGTTTGCCTACTGATGTAGTTATTTAAATAATGTGCTTTAAAGGACAGCTATCTACTACCCCTGTTTTGATCTGAGCCTGACTGGAACATGACTGGTACCTGTCTATTTCCTGTCTATTTTTCCTGCTGTGTAGCAAAATACTGTTGTGAAGGCTGCAAATGATAGCAGTGCAAGTATATATGAAAGCAGTGCTTCAAAGCCCTGGACATGTGCTGGCATGGAAGGAAGCTGGCTAATGCTACAAAGTACTTAGGTTATGAGAGAGACTGAAAACAGAAAAATGTGCTCAGGGTACTGATTTTGTACACACTATTGATTTCTTCAGAATTGTTTTAATATATAGCTTGTGACTTCCAAGTGTCAGAGCAAAAGTAAGACTTGGTGGAAGGGGCTGAAATGAGGGAGGGTAGGTGGATGTTGGAGGTTTTCCGAAAGTCTCGATATCCTGGGCCCTGCAGGGGGCACAGATGCTCTTCATGCCACAGGGAGATACCGAGGAGTGATATTGAAGGCTGGGATCTGATGGCATTGGTGATGGAATGTGAGAGTGCCAAATGGAGGAAAAACTGGAGCGAGGGGCTGAGCTGCAACCATTGGTTAAGTGAGTAGGACAAACAAGGCAGATGGGTGACAGACAATGAACGGAGCTCAGATTTTGGGCACCATGTTGCACATGACAGAGGTGGCACACTGAAGGTGTGTGAGAAAACATGATGTTAAATCCACATTTTGACCAGATCCAGAACAAACCCTCATTTTGGGCACAAGGATGTGCTCTATCCTTGACCTTGAGAGAGGCCACAGAAGTGGGAGGAGAATCCAGTGCTTCTCCATTGACTTGGAGAAGACATAGCATGGAGGAACGATTGTATTATTGAATGTTGCATTATTAAGCAGACTTTAAATAGGAGATAAGAATTGTGTTGCAGTTTTTTACTGACTGTTCCTGTGTCTTTAGAGTGATGGTCCCTTTGTAATCCTATGGGAATACCTTCACCTGAGCCTTAATCATGGATCACACATGGTTTAGTGGTAGACTTGGCAGTGTGGGGTTAATAGGTGGACTGGATGATTTTAAAGGTCTTTTCCAGCCTAAAAGATTCTATGATTCTGTCACAGCCTGGATGCTCTTGTGTGGTAGGTTTCCTTACAGGCATGGGCCTTCCATCCATCAAGCTCTTTGTGCAGCCCAAAAAGTGTCACTTATTACATCTGTCAGAAGCTTTTTATCCATGAAGCTCTGAATAATAATGAGTTGTTGAATTGTTTTGGTGTGAAGGCTTGACAGCAAATATCATAATTATTATTGTGAGTATGATGTTATATTGTGATTGAGACCATGTGTGCAGGGAGTAATACAAGAGACATATTTTTAACTTGTCTTTGCTGACTTTATATAGACTTTCTCAGTAGATTTGGCTGCGTGGGAGGACTTGAAATATAGAACTCTATGACATGGCAAAAGGCAGCATATGCACTTTCATTTGAGATGGTAAGAGAAAACTACTGGCCTTTTTTTATAGCCGCAGGTATTTCCCTGACATTTCTTTGCCTTAAAACATCAGTGCTTAACTACAGAATGATTACCACTGTGGTGATGATCTTTAAATAAATAATTCCAGCAAACAGTTTGTATTGCTACCATACAGTTTTAAATTAGAGTGAAATTGTGTTGTACTTGTGCAGATCTGGAACACCTTTGATTCCTCTCCACCCTCTTTTAAAGATTGCTTCCTTTGAGTCAATTTGTGCAAAACCAGCCCTCAGAAGAGTGAGGTAGAGAATGCAGTAGCAGCTTTTTCATAAAAAAGCTTGTGCAAACTCCTCTTTGAGTTTACCTGTGGCTTCAACCCACTCAACTTGTGACCTACCTGTATTTTATTACCTGTCATAGTCTTATCTGTCATAGTCTTTCACAGGTGCAACTAAGGAAGAGAATTGAGAAAGGTTTCCCCCTGTCTCTGGCTCTGCCTTTAACCTGTTTAGTTTCTGAATGGTTGGTCAGACTTTTTACCTTCACCTCCTGTGTAGAAAAGCACAATTTTGTTAAATATAACTTGACATACACCTGAGCAGTGGGAGGGATACCTGGTAAGTAAAGCATCATACCAATATTTTCTAGCTAATATGCAGTGGTAAATGGATGAAAGGGTAGAGCGCTTGATCTTTTTAAGGACCAATAGTGAATTTCTTAAAATTGTTGTGGAGATTCTCAAAGCTTCATAGATATTTGTGTGCTTGGATTGCTTTTAAAGTTTAGCTCTGCATTTGTAGGTAGGTCTTGCTTCTCATATTGTTTTTGAAGTCCAGCTGAATTCTTATGATGTCAAGAGATGTTTTTCATTCTAGAGTGAAAAAGTCCTGGTTTGAACTTGGTTCTCACGATTAGGGCTTGTTACAAATGCAGAGAGTTAATATTTGTCCTTCTGAGATCACTTTGCTGGAAATTAAACAAACAACAAAACACTCAGCCAACCCTGCTGTGCCTGTGGGAAAGGAGGGCTAACTGTGCCTTCTCAGTTAATAAGCTGCAGTTGAATGATTTGTTACTACTTATGTGATGTGTATCTGAGCATGTTTGGATAATAGATGGGTAAGAGAGACAAGATAAGCAAAATCAAACTGGATTCATATATCTGCAGAATCAGGGTCTGTTTCCACAAGCACTGAGAAAATGGAGCATGTTCTGAGCATCCATGTAGCATTTTTAATAATGCTGTCAGCATGACTTCAGTTGCTCAAATTGTTTAGTTATCCGAAGCTTGTTTGCATGGGTATTTTAACCCTTTATTATTTCAGCAATTCCAACACTATTTCTGCTCACCTGAGTATCTAAGGGAATTAAAGCACAAAATTTCACTGTAAGGGAAAAATTTATTCTTTGACTTAAGTAACAGCTGGGGCCCTTAGAAAAAAGACATGACCTGGGTTTTCTTTTTGTATTTAGACAACATCAAAGCAGTCATTAATATTTTCTTGAAATGGTCTCAAAATTTAAGCAAATATGCAAGCTGTGTTCCAAGACAAAGGTTTGTCCTTGGGCAGTTGCTAGCCCTGAGGTGTGTTTGTAGAGCTTGCATACTGTCCGGTAACAACTTTGTCCCTCTTGTGCTCCAGACATGTTTCTTCATATTCCATATTTTAGTCTGCACTACCTGTGTCCCTTGATTTAAAAGCCCCAAACCTTTGAGGACAATTTTTGTTACAGATGTGGAGCTGTATTTTCAAATGGAATGAGCTGTCCTAACTGTTTCTGTGAGCAAAGTATAGATCTGGGATTCAGAGCCAGGCCGCTTTTGTATTTTCCCCACAAAAATCTGGTAGTGTTTGTGTTCCTGGCTGTTTTCATCTTTCCTCCCCTTTCTCTTTAGAAAGATGAGTTGTACTAATAAACACTGTTGTATTGTACCCTTTGTCTTTTAAAATAAAAACATGGCTTCTGAAATCCCCTTTCTTGTCATCCCTTTTCTCAGATAGCTGAACTGGAGATTTTTGTTAAAATGTTAATTTTGTTTCACTTAGGAATTAATTTGAAAATGCTAACTGGAATTGCAATTGCAAATTTATTTAGATAGTCTGACTTGAAAACAAAAAAGCTTAGTGTTTAAATGGAACATTCTTAAGATAAAATTCCACAACATTAGAAATAAAGCAGCTCTGTGTTTTGAGACTGAACTCTATCATACTCGGAAGCAATCAGACTTTTGGTTGTTTGTTTTTTTGTTAACTCATGCTTTAAGGACAGAATGGCTTCCTGCGACACTGACTTGACTTGCAATAAACACCTGCTCAGATTTGTTAAATGATTTGATTGAATACATTTGTTCAATGTCTTCCTATTTTAAAAAGAACAGGGATAGCCATATAAATCCATATATATGTATCTGTACACACACACATTTGTGTATGTATAGGTATGTATATATGAAGTATCTAATTTATTTCCTCTGCAGGCATCAATGATTGGCATAAGAGCACACTAACTACAAGCTTTTTATTTTTTTTCTCCTCCCCTTTTTACCCAAGAAGCAGCGGTGTGTCTCGGGGTGGGAGGAATGATTTTCCAGTTGCTGTTCATCTCTATCCCTTCAATAGTACTGGGGCATGGTGATGTGAGCGATGGCGTTCCTGCATGAAGTCCTGTTAAGGGCTCTGAGCGTGGTGAGGATGCTTGTCTCAGCTAGGCTGAGTGGCAGCTCTGTGGTGTGCATGGGCAGTGGTGGTGACACATCGCGCCCTAGTGGCTCTCAGTCATGCACCTCACTGCTTTCTGGAAAGGTTTTGGTGAGGTGAGGTTACCTTTTGCTCAGTGATTTGAACTCCAGGGCATTATGGCCTGCTCTTCTGCCTCCACCATAAAAAGATAACTTCTGCAGCCCAGGTACCTCAGTGGTGGCTTTAGCTAGTGCAAAGTAAAACTAGTTCCTTAGCAAATTGTAATTTAATAATAAAAACAAGGACTAGTGGTAAAAGGGCTCAGAGTTATGGAAAGAAGAGGTGTAATTGTACTTTTGGTTTCTGTCTCCACACCTAGCAGGAACAGTAATGTTTAATACTTTCCTGTGTTACTAATTGTGGTGCTTTTAAAGAGGCAAAACAAACCAACACTTTTATTCTTTTCTTCACCCACTTTCTGCTCCAGTTATAAATTGAAGCCTTCTCTGAAATGGTCTGGTTAGGTGGCTTTCGGAAGGTTTTGGGTCATGGCTAAACGGCAAATGTTTTTTAAATTGTCTAAACTTGAAACCTTTCCTGAAAGGTGTGTGCTACCTGGTGTAGATAATCTCTTCCATTTAATGCCACTTTGAGGTGTGCTTTCTTCCATTAGAACTTGCTGAAGGTTTGAGGATGTCAAGGAAGGGTCTTCTCAGTGAGAGAGCTTTCCTGGCCTGAGGGAGTTGCAGTTCCTGCCTACCCACACCTGTTCTCTGCTCCAGCACCTTATGCCTTGCCTTCCCTGCAAAATGTAGTAATTAACTAATGTGTGAACTGATCTTTTTGTTTTCCTGCCCCAGAAATTTTAAGGGTACAAATGTGACCTTAATGCTACTCTTCAAGGCAGTAGTTTGGGCCCCTCTCCAAGCCAGACTATCTGCAGATATGAGATCCCAAATTAGGGATATCCAGAGCTGATTATTCTGAGAGGTGTTACTTAACTGCATTCTTAGCATATGTAAGTAAACAGTGTTGGAAGGGAGGAAGCCATGAGGTACAGCTACAGTGAGGCAGCATCGGGAGGAAGGAAGTCCTGTCGGCCCGCGGCAGGGAGCTAGAACTCTCCCATGCGCATTAGCAGTGTCATGGGCTGCAGCTGCTGCAGCTGCCGTAGCTCCCAGGAGCAGCACACCCCTGTCTGTGCCGAGCAAAGCAGTGAGCACTCAGCACTGGAGTTTCCAGCATTGGACTTTCCAGTCTGTGGTGCTGCAGATGAGCGGTGGATTAGTTAGCACAGTCTTCTACTGCCCACGTGACACTGTAGAAGCGTACTTACTGTAAGGGTTTGGGGTAATTATTTATATTGTAGAGACTCTATGCAGCTTTCAAATGTATTTGTTATTTTCAATCAAAAGCAAAATAGAGTATTTGATGGTTAGACCCTGCAACTTTTCTCAGCTGCTGCAGGGCCCTGTGTTCCAAGAGCTCAGTGCATGGGAACGGCTCCGATGGTGCTAACTTGCCCAATAAAAGTCTGCATTAGAGGGTTCAAATAATTACCTGCACCCAGCTAACTTTTCTTTTTAGTTGCTGCACATGTCAGCTTCTGAGAACCAAGCTCACTGTTTGTAAGCACTTAAGTAGCAGTGTTGAAGTTCTTCGCTGTTATGGTGGTTTTTGTCTTTTTAAAAAAGAGGCTACGTTCTGCGTATACATGAAACTGCAGAGTCAGCACTGTGATTTGTGCGATGCATGATCACTTCTGGGTGTTTGATTTGTGGTGATGTTGGATTGTACGTTTCTGAAAATGCAGCTCTGCTTTTTATAGGCATACAATTGAGGAGTTTTTTTTATATTTTTGGAGTAATAAATATCACGGTATTAGCAGATGATTTGTTTCGAAACAGAACGAATTGTGTTTACTTAACTGTAGAGCTGTCTCTTTCTAGGTGTTTAAATTTAGCACCACCTCCACCTGAAAACCCCAGATTGTCTTTTGAAAATAAGCTGCTTGGTGCATATCAGTCATTCTGTGAACTCTCCTGAAATTCAGGTAGAACAGATGAGGAATTAATCTGTAGTGAACTTATTTATGCCTCAGTGCTGCCCTGCCCAGGATAATTGCATGTTACTTTCTTGTGCGTTGCACAAATAACTGCCCTTTATTTATCCCTTCTGTTAAGAGAATTTTAATACAGAGCTACATCTGGAAGTGCTGTTCCAAAGTAAGAATTCACAGCGTTTCTTGAAATAACTGAAATCAGCTTTAACAGAAAAATGTCCACTTGCCCTGTTTTTTTCCTTTGGGCTAGCAAGTAAGTAATTTATGCAATCTTTAGTTAAATACTACCACCCCCCCCCCCCCCCCCCCCCCCCACCCCCCAAA